>CALYLW010000136.1:935000-1112762 GCA_944989445.1 Ampullaceana balthica | reverse complement strand
ACAATTGTCCATGACTGAAAACAGGTTTTGGAAGATACAGGCATATCTTTTGAACGTTTGGCCCTGTGCTTTATTTATTGTCATGGCCAGGCTAATCTCACAGGGTATGTCTGCGCGTAAGGTAACTGGCAAATTTGAATCTGATGGAGTCAAGGATATCGGGGATATAATGACAGTTTGTGAGGTATCAGCTGCGATAGTTTTACACTCCGTACGTTGCGGTGAATGGTGGTAACAGTCAGTCTAGTGCCATTACAGAGACTTCTTGCTGGCATGAGGTTCTAGGAAGCATTACGACTGAACCAATTTTAATTTCAGTTTATGTGGAGGCATGCCAGTAGGGGTAGGATGTTCAGAAATTCTTCGGGGAATGATAGTTGATCTGCGGGATCATCTGTAACGATGGAGTCAAAGCTGGTGAAAGTTTCTTCGTCGGTTGGGATAAGTTCAATATTGTTCATTCAGGTGCAGCGGAGTCTCGTTCGTGACACTTAATATAGCTCGCGTCTGAGTTGTTCCAAGTGACAGTGAGATGTCGAGGTCGCGCCTTATAGTTGTTGAACGGGATCAGAATGAACAGGAAAACATATGTGAAGGTAATGTTACAGGAGTTCCATTTGGCCATCTCCAACATCGAGAAGCCATTTTGCGAAATGTGTTCGTCAGGAAGAGCTTCAGATTTTTCGTCAGTGTAAGTACATGCATGTGACGCCACAAAGATTGCTTGTTAAATGCAACTGGCGACAGTGAGTGCTCGGAGCCACGCAGATGACGGGAGTATTGTCGGAAATCTCCACCAATAGTATTGTTTTCCCTCCAAATGGGTGCGTCTCACTGTGAGATCACGTAACAACCTGTCAACTGCACGTGCGCGTATGCATGTGTCATTGGCGCCTCTTCCCATATAATCAATTTGGATGCAGGATATGTTGCGCGTGTTGCGAGTTGGTTTGATATTGCAGTTGATGTAGTAGTGAGCTGCAACGGTATTTTAAACACGGAATGTGCAGTACGTCCACCCGGTAACAATGTTGCTGCTATTCCTGTTGATGCAACGGTTATAGGATTGTCTCCCCTGGCTCTGATTGTATGAATCAGGGTTTTGTAGACAAATGTTTTCCCTGTTCCTGTGGGACCATCTAAGAAGAAGCAGGTTTGTAGCGGATGGGAGTCGTTGTATGCAGCGTCCAAAACAGTGTCAACAGCGTGCTTTTGTTCTGTGTTGAGTTTGTCGTAGTGTTCCATAGCGTGGGAGTGTTCAGCCTGAGCGTCGAAGACGGAAGAGGAATGACACATTGGAAGAATGTCAGTGAGGGGTAGGTGTAATTTGTGCAGGTTGAGGCCATGTGGTTGGAGCATGTCATTTATTTCTGCGAGAGCATACATGCAAGCGGTGCGTGTGGAATATATTCTGAGAAAGTCCTCAGAAAGGGAGAGTTTATGCGTGTCCCAAAGGTGTGGAACGTTATGTGGTTCGCCGAAGACACAGACGAAAACGAAAAGTTGTCGCAAGAACGGTGGCATTCGTATCTGAGATGCCTCAGTAAGAGTATCATGCCATATCTTGTCGTCTTTAAGAAGACCCTATTGTTGGCACGCCTCTTTGAAAGTGTTACATTCCACGCCGTTGACAGTTCGTAGAAGGTTTAAACTTGTGACGCCTACGGAACGGGTAAGGAGAAGCCTGAGGTAATAACGTTCGGTGTCGTTAATGGCAACAACAGGCATTCTACCGATCAATTTTGTGCCTCCTCTAATTCTCTTTTGCCATTTTCCAGAGGATTGTTGGAATCTGTAATGTTGGGGAACATCAGTGTAATGTAACTCCACAGCTTCAGGATCGGTCTTGTTGAGTTCAAACCAAGCTAAGAGCATGGTGCTTTTGTTGGCCTGTCTTTGTAGCGCTCGTTCTTCGTGACCCTCATGAAAGAAGAAGACTTGTTGTTCTGGCAAATGAACTGGTAATCGTGTAATAACGTGCGATTTTTCTGAAGACTGTACTCGTTCAAACGCCACATAGCCTCAGGAGCACTAACATACCTACCATCAAGGAAATTTTGTATTTCGTCATGTTGGAAAACACCATTGGCTGGCTCCTTCTGAAGTGCAATGGATGCAGCGTCGTGTCCTTTGTAGACATACTTATATAGATACTTGATACATTGAATGGACGTTAATGTGAGCATTGAATTTCTGAGAAAGCCAGGGATTGTAAGGTACTATCCAACGATTATCGATGTCGTATTTGCCAACAATGGCTGTTGTGCCCTGTCTGCGGCGGTATATGGGGTACCCTTGTGTGTTTTCTTGTGTCTCGGCGTTGAAGTCCTTTGGGAAATTTTTGGTGCACTTGCCGTCTTTCATGCAAGGTGAGTTGGCATTGAGCGTGCCACGCGGACCATGTACCATGCATTTAGTGACCATTTGGAAAAGTCGAGGGTGTATTTCGGGATTTGGAAGCTCAGCGCAGACATATTTGTCTATGTCATCTTTGGTCCTTATTTTGCACTGTGAATCAAGTGTCAGTAACATATGGCAATGAGGCAAGCCTCGTTTTTGGAACTCAATGACGAAAATGTATGCGACTACATTGCCGAAAATATTCCTCTCCAGAATGTCAGTTAGGAACTCCCGAAGTTTGATATGAAAGACGCGGGCAACGACATCAGGTCTGTGTTCTGGGCGCTCATGATGGGAAATGGCGTTACAGATTTCCGGCCAAGCAGGATTGCAGGTGAATGTTAGGAATAAGTCAGGCTTTCCACATTTGCGGACAATTGCCATCGCGTCTTGGTAGTTCTGTTGCATGTACCGTGGACTGCCTTGAAACGTAGAGGGAAGAATGATCAACTGTCCAGGGCGAAGGTTATTGTCTAGTGCTTTCGCAGAGATAGCATCCATCAGTCCCCTGTATTGTTCTACGCGCAAATCTTGTTGATGGGAGCGTAGGTAATGTAAACGTGCGCCTTCTGTTCTGACATATGCGTCGACGACATATTGCTGGAAGAGTTTGCCGCTGGAATGCAAGATGCTGAATGCAGATGTCATGGCAAGCCTGTAAGCATAAAATTGGAGTTGTGTGACTCGGGTTCTGTTCGCTGTTTGCTTTTCTTCAACATGGGTCAATTGTATGTGCCAGCCTGGATCTCCGTAAGGGAATAGTAGTGGATAAACCATGGGGTCACAGTTCATATTGAGTACAGAGATACGCTTGCAAGCATCTCCTCTTGGGTATATGCAAATATCGCGTTGTGCAGGAGGTTCCCCGTCTTCCCCTACAAAGATAGCAGCAACATCAGTTTGACAGGATGGCGCGTTATACCTTCTCATATCCAGAGTTGGATTTTCCATGAACACCATTCGTACAGCAGCAACAGGGTTATTATGAGTGATAATTTCGTGCATTTGCATGTAGGATTTAGCGAAGGGGTTAACCTGTCGTAACATTTTGTCTAGTTGCAACAACAACATATCACTGCAAAGCACTGTTACAATCGTTTTGCAAACGTTGAGTGGTAGCCTCAGCAGAATCGAAGATATATAGTTGACCGTATCGAGGGGGCGTGTTAGGATTGGTATACAATGGAGAGACTTGATGATAAATTTTGACCGTGGATTCGGAAAGCATAAGGTCCATGACCAGGTGGTTGAGCGATGTGGGCGCCCATTGATGCGAAAGCTAAAGCAGAGTTGTATTCCCTGATATGATCACAGAAATGTCGGGACAGCGGATTCTTGCCACTCAAGAGGTTTTGTAATAAAGGAGGAGTTTGGGATAGCGGTGGCAAAGACACTTTGCCGTGACGACAACACTTAGAATAATGTCCGGATTTGTTTACCTCTGATGGCCAATGAAGAGCATTGCAAGAAGTACATAGTGCGGTAGGTAGTCCAATGTTGTGTTCCTCGATGGGAATGGCAGTGTGTTCTTGAAACGCAGCGGAAAGTTGAATGCGATGAATGTGCATGTGGTTTGCGAGAAGATGGCACTGTTTGAAAGAACGTTTGCAATGTACACACTCAAAGAATGTGTCATGGCGGTGTGTTTTTGTATGTTTGTTGAGAAGAGATGATGTTGTGAACGATTCAGTGCTGTATTGACACTGGAAGGATTTCGTCAGGGCATGTGTTTTCAAATGGTTAGTAAGATTTCTGTGTGCGTGAAACTGTTTGTCGCAAATGCTGCAAAGAAATGTTGTTGAATGTGTTTCTACATGTACATGTTTAGTTTGTAAGTGCTTCTTGAGAGTGCGAATTGTTTTGAAGCATTGCTGGCAATGGTCACATTGCATCATTCGTTCAGTGGAGTGTGTTTTAAATGTGCGTTGAGATATCTCTGGAGGCGGAAGGTTTTGGAACAAATGGTGCATTTAAAGTCCTCTGTGGGATGCGTTTGTTCACTGGAGTGTCTTTTTAAATGTGCGTTGCGATATCTCTGGAGTCGGAAGGTTTTGGAACAAATGGTGCATTTAAAGTCCTCTATGGAATGCGTTTGTTCACTGGAGTGTTTTTTTAAATGTGCATTGAGATTATATTTTTGTGTGAACTGTTTAGAGCAAATGTTGCAATGAAATCCCGGCGTTTGTAAATGTTCATCAGTAACAGGAGAGTGGGAAGGTGAAGTCAGATCAGCGTGGAGATCACATGGGTGTTTAATGTTGGTGCACTTGCCGACGTTGTCAACAGATGGCACCAGATGGTCATCACGTGTGTTTGTGACAGGCAAGAGAACTTCATAATGACCATGATCCAAAGGACCGCTAAATAGCAGGGATATGGAGAGACTTTGACCCGGATTGTAAACTCGAGGAGGGTCATGCGGACGTTCTCGGAAGTGAATAGTGATAGTAGCGGGAAGTATTTGAGACATCGCCACAATTTCAGCCTCGCCACCATAAACGCCGGAATTATTCATGTACGCAGCGTATTGTCGAGCTGAGTGTATGACTGTGCTTCCGTGAGTAAGAACAACGGACAGGGCGTCACCATAGTTATCCCAATGTTCGCAAACAAAGCTTACAGCCATCTTGCGAAGTTCGAGAGCAACAGTTTCGTCGATGACATTTTTCCAGAAATATGCGACAGATAGAAATAAAAAGTTACCTGATGCAGGAATTTCGACTACACTGAAAGACCCGTTGACTCCACGAAATATATGTGAAGCGGTAGCCATGGTTAGGAAACGAATGGCAATACGAAGGGGAAAAATTAAAACAAAGCATCTGGGACAAAACGAAGAGAACAAAGGAAAGGCAACGTGGCTCAGACGACTGTAGAAGATAACAAAGCGACTTAGGACACAGCTTGAGCTTGAGCGACTGAGGTACACACTCCTAAGGGTACACACTATTACGCATGCCTGGAGAGGTGGTGTTTATGTTCGCTAAGAAAGGGGGGGAAAAAGAACGGGCAAGAAAAAAAGGAGGAGGGGGAGAACGGACACAAACAGTAGCACGAACAAATGGGAACAACGCGAGTGAACGTTGGGGGACCACCGAAGAATTTTTGATAAGTATTTCGGAAATCGGCACAATATATAAACAAATATTACAGCCATGAAGCCAAGTTGGAGAGCAACAACTTCGTCCATGCACCAAATATGCGATCAATAGAAACAGACAGGTACCTGGTGAAAGAATTGATATAACATTGAACTAAGCTTTTTTCCGTGACATGCGAATCGGTGTTTATGTTTGCTAAGAAAGGGGGGAAAAGAACAGGCATTAGCATTTAAACATATGTTGCCGCTTGGGTTTGAACCTAAGACCTTCAGCATGTCAGGCGGATGTAATAACCAATACACTACGAAATACATACACACTGAGCAGGAACATCAAAAGTGAATGTAAAAAACATTGCTGCTCTCAAGACATGCCCCACTCCACCACTACCTTTGCTTGCCAAACGTTAACTGTGTTTAGTTGACCCGAGCGAGGGTCATTCGTCATGCTCGGTTGCACATATTTTTGCAGCGTACTTGCCTGGCATGGTCCCATGAAGAGAATTATATATATAGATAGATGTTGTTTCATTAATTTTGAAAATAATTTTGAAAATAAATTTTGAAATTTCTAATAATCTCTAATAATCATCTCTAATAATGTATTTTCTTTTTGTAGCATAAAAGCATTAAATACTGGCACAAAATAATTTCAAACGTAGCCACTCATGAATCGAAGGCTCAATATTTACTAAAGTTTTTACAAAGGGAAAAGGAATCTGATATCAGATGAAAAGGAATTGTCTTTTTAAAAAAAAACACACAAGAAATACAAGTTTGTAAAGGAAAACAAAGCAAAGTGCCAAGAAGTTCTTGTTAGAATGTTTTACATTATTAAATTCTGGAAAATAGCATTTGGATTTTCGCGGTCATAGCGAGGATAACACTAATTCAAATAGAGGCGAAATTCTGGAATCGGGGCATCTGTTAGAAAATTGCGATTCAGTACTTCGAGAACATCATATGAAAAGGGTAAGAAGCTGGTAGCTTTAAAAATGAATAGCTCATTGCAGGTTTAGGAAATACGAGACAGTTAGCCAAAAATCATCTTTGGGGTACATGATACCACATATTATTCGATTGCATTCGATCGCTCTCCATATATTTCACATATATATTATAAGCTCATTCTATAAGCTAATCACTTACTTCACATTTTTTGTACGTATTTATTTGTAGGCTATTTTATTTAATTGTTCAAAATTAGTTATGTTTAGTGCCTGATAATATTGTAACGCCCTGCAATGAATTATTTGAAATTTTAAATTTAATTTTAAAGTTTTAAGGTTCACTGTAATAAAATATTATTTTACTATGAGGAAAACACAAGTTTGAGCGGCATTTTCACACACATAAAAACAAACACACATTTATATTAAAACTAGGGGTGTTCCGGTCGGATTTAACCGTATTTAAAAAGTGAAATCGGCCGCAGCCGGAGACTTATTTGTAAACATTGCCGAATTCCGGATTTGCCAGAGCCGGAGCTATTATAAATATATATATTTTATGGCTCGACCAGCCTAGCGGATTTGGCCGGATTTATGAAGTGAAATTCTGTCAGAGCCGAAATCCGGTACAACCCTAATTAAAACTGTAATGAAAATGCAAGAAATACATAAACCATGAATAACCATGGACAAGCGTAGGATGCAATAATCTCCGTAAAAGAAGTACCGTCTGTTCAGTATAAAGTATGGCTGCGGAAATTAACGAGTAATTAATCAATTAATCGTTAAAAATTGTAATCGATTAAATTAATTGTAACATCAAGTACCATTTAAAGACTTTTTAAAATATGTTAACCGATAGATACATTTTGCGTAATTATTTTTTTTCCCTTATAGAAAAATCTCTAGATTGGTCTGTCCTTAATTTCATAATTAGTTTAGACACTTTAGAAGGAGGAAGTATAAATTATACACAGAAAATGTAATGTCGATCATGATTATTGGAGCAAACGTCTACATTTTATGAAACAACACAAAGCGGAACTGATTTTCTACACATCAATAAAATGCTTATAAATTTTTTGTTTAAAAACTGTTATGGCTGTTAAAAAATTCAAATTCGTAAATAAAAATAATACACTTGGACAGTAAGCGGTAAGCTCATGATGTCACCCCATCACAACTAAACCAATAGACCTCCTCCGATTCTTCTAGTGCCAAATAACGGGAACATACATAGTTTTACATTTTTTCTCTACCCTTGTTATAGTGTCACCCAGTGCGGACAGCACCACCAGCACCACCACTCTATTGACGTCTCGCCTCTGTGTCTCACAACACACTGCATGGTCCACAGAGTTTAAATAAATAAAGGTAAAAAAAAATTTTTTTTAAAGCCCGTTTTTATAAGTGGACTAAAAAGAAGAAAATAATTTAAAACTTACAAGTTCAAGTACTTCGATTTAATATGACTAAAAACGTGGGGTGGGCGCTTATGAGGTTTAACATATGTGGTTCACTCATTCTCTCACTTATAGATCTCTCTTTTGCCTTCTAAATTAGAAATATTTAATTTTTATACCAAACACCCGCCCCACGTTTTAGTCATATTAAATCGAAGTACTTGAACTTAAAAGTTTTAAATTATTTTCTTCTTTTTTGTCCACTTATAAAAACGTGATTTTTAAAAATATTCTTTTACCTCTATTTTTTTTACCAAACACCTCACAAGCGCCCGCCCAACGTTTTAAAAACATTGTGATGTTGTCACGGGGCGAACTCACAGATGTCAACAAAAGCAGACGGTACAGATTCTTATATATAGACTATAGATAAAATAAAAAATTCAATAATTTAAAAACGGTACATTCGATCGATCTGCAATTTTGATATAATGCATTGTATTCCAAGATCTATCTGTGGTAAAATTTTCAGATCTCTAGGACCATCAGAAGTGGTTCAATTTTACGTTCGCAGATTTGAAAAAATCTTGGACAAACCAACAAACCAACAATGCCACAGGAACGAAAGCGAGTTAATATAACGTGGTTAAATAAATAGAAGCAAAAAAAAAGATTTTTTAAAACACGTTTTTATAAGCGGACAAAAAAGAAGAAAATAATGTAAAACTTATTAGTTCAAGTGCTTCGATTTAATATGACTAAAAGCGTGGGGTGGGCGCTTATGAGGTTTAACATATGCGGTTCACTCATTCTCTCACTTATAGATCTCTCTTTTGGCTTCTAAATTAGAAATCTTTAATTTTTATACCAAACACCCACCCCACGAGTAAATTTTAGTCTAAGTGTATGCTATGGTGAGTTTTGAAGTATTGATTATGTTCAAATATAATACGCATTGCCCGACAAACATTTACAGACTGGAAATGACTGATCTCCCCTTGATGTTAAACATGGTTGATGTGGTCGGGGTTGGTGTGAACTCGGCACGCGAATGTAATGTAAACAAGAGCAGACGGATAATACATCTGCGTATATATAGATAAACTAAAAAGTTCAATAATTTAAAAACGGTACATTCGATCGATCTGATATTCTGATACAATGCATTGTCATCCAAGATCTATCTGCGGTAAAATTTTGAGATCTCTAGAACCATCAGAAGTGGATTAATTTTACGTTGGCAGATTTGAAAAATTGTGGACAGACAAACAAACAGGAACGAAAGTGAGTTAATAAAAACGTGGTAAAAAAACTCCCTATGCGTCAAATTGTACAGCGGGGAAAAAAATCAAGTAATTAAGCAATTTTTCAAATTAAGTCTAGCCCCTGAGAGGTGTCAAACGGCATGGTCCTCACCCCATCACATCTCTGTATATCTACGCCACTACTATAAATACTTACAAAAGTAAGTATTCTTTATTCTTTTGTTTTTGAATGATCTCTTTGTTTTATATCGAAAGTGTAATGGGGGCGGATTTATTTTGGGGGAGACAATATTTTACATGATAGGGTAGGATTTATTTTAATTTGGAGGAAAATATTTTCTGCCCCGGAGCATTTGTTTTAAAATAGATTCTCCGGGGGGAGACTCTGTATGGGGGGGGGGAATTTAATTTGCCACCGGCCCTGATAACATTGCTGTGGAGCACCATTGGTGGTCCCTTAAGTTATACATTGTCGTTTGATATGTCCAACGAAGATTGCACAGTTACAGTTCCATAAAACTTTAAAAGCACAACAAAATTGACTTTATGTTACGTTCAAATTAAAGAAGGAAAACGATTACGAAATATTTTTAAAGCTTTGGTTAGTATTTGGTAACATTGGTAACAGGAAATGTGATAATATGAGGACAGATGATTTCATTCGTAAAAATGGAACAGAAAATGGTTTTTGTTTTAAAAGAATTGTTATCAATTTTAGAGCTGTTGACGTTTTATTTAAATTTAATCGTTAACTTTTGAAAAATCGTTAATTTCGATTAAAGTCAAAAATTGAAATTTATGGTGCCATAAGTAACATTTATTAAAATACTTGTCGAAAATCGAAATAACACTGGAATATCTTCTTTATGATTCGCCGACAAAACGGCCCTGGGCTCCGAAGGAGTTGACATTTGGAGTTTAGTACCCTATAGAACTCTAATATGGGGCCATCAAATGTGAGTTTAGTACCCTATAGAACTCTAATATGGGGCCATCAAATTTGTATGTACCAAACTTGTTCAAGATCCATCATTTTATCTAGTAGTCAATGTTTAAAATACTTTTTATGGACCACATTAAAGGGTATTTTAAAAACTCAAGTGCCAGAAACTTTAGTGGGAGCACACTCAACAACTTCCTAAAGTTTCAAAGCGATCAGATGAATAGAATAAGATTTATACAATGATTTGTACAATAAGAAAAAATTGCATTAAAGTCCCCCCTCCACCCCTCCCCCCACCCCCACCCCCCGAGCCCAATGGATGTAAGATGTAAAGATCAAAACATCTACTGATTTCAATCTGGATAATGATGGCTATATTTTTCAACAATGATCAAATCGAGTAAAATGGAGTGGGTAGTTGAGAATTGTTTATGGGGGGAAAAAAGACATTAGGAGTTAATTGCCCTAAAGTATTTGTAATATGAGTCAACAAGTTTGTATGTACTACGTTTGGTCAAGATCCATTTTTTAAACATCAGCCACATTTTAAACCATTTTTTATATAGCTCATGTAAGGAAATACTACATTTTGGGTGGGCACCTGAGCCTCAATTTTTAACAGGTAATAAAAACTCGAATGAGTATTTGAACTCAATTTCCAACAAAGAATTTCCAATTTTTTTATTCAAGGGAAATCATTGTAGATTACATTAAAAGTCGATTCAAAAAGTAATTCTGAAAGAAAAACAATATGACATCATATCCCCTAACGCTACATCACACCAAGAATGTGTCAATGTAATGCGCACCACGCAACAATCTAACATACGCATTCACAAAGCGGGAAACCCCCATTATCTATCATTCTAGATTACATTAAAAGTCATTTCAAATCAATAGTTTTGAAACTAAACAAAACAATTGCTTTCAGAAATTGCTTCTAAAATTACAAGAGTCAAACGGAATATCTTTAAAAATAAATGCCGTCTTCAACATTGTTCCAGATATTATTAGCTATCGTTGGCGTTTATTTCAATCAGATAGATGTTATGGTTGGCGAAAAATTGACAATACTGATTTTTTTTTGCGTTTTTTTTTCAAAGGAAATCCAGTAAACCTTTTCGGTATTTTTGTTGCCGTTGCACATACTTGGGACCTCCTTAGCATATTTGCAAAAGACCCAAAACCTCTATCTGGTATGGTTCAGGAGGAGTTGCATGTGAAAGCTCTACAGACTTTCAAATATATAAACGCAATTTATCCCATGGGAAATTGCGTTAAAAATTGCCAATTTTCATCGTAAGAGTGTAGTCAATTATTTCCCTTAGTTACATTCTTCCACCTACTCGGGAAGTTTAAGAATTAATGATGAGTGAGTCAGCGATTGAGTGAGTCAGTGAGGGATTTGCCTTTTATTAGAATAGATTTTTTTTAAAAATGAAACACAAAAAATTCAACGTGTCCATGAAAATTAGGTTTATTATCTTTCAACACCTTACAATCCCAGAATATTCTAAAAATTCACCATTGGCAAGCAAACATTCAAGGCACTGAGACTGGTTGAAAGATGTTGATGTTGTATTTTAACGTCTTCCCCAGCCAAGACCACCACAAAACTTGCCAATTCTAACACCAATACACACCTTACGCTTGGACTTTCCTGGGGGAAAAAGGTCTGAATAATAGTTATTTAATATCAATAGAAATCAATGACAATCATTATAAACATTGCATCTATTGCAATGTATAAATTTAATGACAATCATTATAAACAGTGCATCTATTGTAATGTATCAATTCAATGACAATCATTATAAACAGTACATCTATTGCAATGTATCAATTCAATGACGTCATCATAAACAGTGCATCTATTGCAATGTATCAATTCAATGACGTCATCATAAACAGTGCATCTATTGTAATGTATCAGTTCTTTTTTACAGCATTCCACCAATGCACACCACAACAACAAAATTAGTTTTAAAATTTTTACATTCTTTGAAAACGTATTTCCCCAATCGTAACTCACACTCCACAAAAAATAAGTATATGTGGACTAGGAATGTAACAAGTGTAATCTGTCGCACGTTGATCGTACCGTAGTACCTGAAGTAAATGTTCTTGAAGTTTTCTTTTAATCCACTCTTCCTTAACCAAAATTAATCGCCAATTATCTTTTTCTTTGCCCACAATTTAAGTTTTATTCCTGATGTTTATTGCTAAACCCTGATTCATTAGATTAATTAGTTTTTAGTTTATTTTTGAAATTATTTACCTGAATTTTCATTGACGTCAAAGTTAAATGTGATGGTCGTCTCGCCTATAGATTAAAAGAACAGTTTGTTTTTTTCACGTGAATTTATTACTGTATTTATAACGTCCAATCAAACTATTTTTTAATGGTCGCTGGTTCTCATGATTTTTTTACTCTTGCTAGATCATATTCTCTGTCTCATTGTATGTATCCTCTGGCCCAAACAACGTCAGGGGGACCGTAAACCATAATAGTCCAATAATAAGTCATGGTAAACCTCCCCTCCTCCTCATTATCATCATCAGTCCCTTTAACGTTGCTGTCGTTTGGGGGAGCACATGGACACATCAACAGACAACGATCTCCACATTCACCTATCTGTGAGCGTATATCTAACGTCTTGGCTTCATTCCTTCTCCTTTACCCCATACAAATTCATGGTGAGAGTCTAGTCCTTGTCCTTTACCCCATACAAGTTCATGGTGAGAGTCTAGTCCTTGTCCTTTACCCCATACAAGTTCATGGTGAAAGTCTAGTCCTTGTCCTTTACCCCATACAAGTTCATGGTGAGAGTCTAGTCCTTGTCCTTTACCCCATACAAGTTCATGGTGAGAGTCTAGTCCTTGTCCTTTACCCCATACAAGTTCATGGTGAGAGTCTAGTCCTTGTCCTTTACCCCATACAAGTTCATGGTGAGAGTCTAGTCCTTGTCCTTTACCCCATACAAGTTCATGGTGAGAGTCTAGTCCTTGTCCTTTACCCCATACAAGTTCATGGTGAGAGTCTAGTCCTTGTCCTTTACCCCATACAAGTTCATGGTGAGAGTCTAGTCCTTGTCCTTTACCCCATAAAAGTTCATGGTGAGAGTCTAGTCCTTGTCCTTTACCCCATACAAGTTCATGGTGAGAGTCTAGTCCTTGTCCTTTACCCCATACAAGTTCATGGTGAGAGTCTAGTCCTTGTCCTTTACCCCATACAAGTTCATGGTGAGAGTCTAGTCCTTATCCTTTACCCCATACAAGTTCATGGTGTGAGACTAGTCCTTGAGTGTCGACGTTTGTTCGCCCTGATCTACGAAGTTTGGTGTGTAGTTATAAATAGTTTCAAGTACATATGGGTATTTTGATAAGCATATAAAGTGAGTGTATATTTAGAATTGATTTGTGACGATTAACTACAGGATTAACTTAGTTTAATTAATGGAGGCTCAAGATTTGTATTTGTCTAGTTTCTAATGAGTATTTCTAGCCAGAAAGTCAGCAATGTCCAGTGAGCTTGTACAGGTCAGACAGTCAGACAGTTCACTGCGGTACTGCCCTGATGTTCAATGTGAGTTAGAGAGAGGCACGCCTGGTGCGATGACGCCTCGGGTGCATGTGGTCGTATGAGAGACGGCCGTGGTTGATACTATTGTGGTAAATTAAATCGAAATTTTAAAATATAGCTCTAAGAAAAATTAAAACGAAGAAGAACTTTGTTTATCGATACTTTTCCTCAGCCTTAAAGTCTTAATTGACCGTCACAATAACTAATCATTTTAAAAAGACAATTTATACAAAATAACCTGATTTTGTGTTGATTTTAGAAATGTAGCCATTTTTTAAGTTGGAATGTAATTTTATGTGCTTTTTTTCTTCTATAGTAGTTGTTGCCCTATTAAACTGATGTTATATCCACACAAAAAAATAAATTTAAACAAAAAGTTATAATAATAAAAATAACATTTTTAAAACATATTAAAAGAAAAATTTAAATTTCTTCCAGTGAAATCCATAACAGGTAATTATACAATGATGCGTCAACAAACAAGCCACTGAAATGTTTTGTAACAGAATCGTTGAACAAACAAATATTTACCTAATTCTTCGAGGTTATCTCTGACGGTTTGAGCTGTTCCCCGGATGGCCGCAATGACGTCACATACATCTTCTTGGTTCTCATTACCTGTGAACACCAGATGTAGTTTACGTGATGTCATGACAATCGAATCACAGAGACTAACGCGTTTCAATAAAGAAACAAAAGAGAAACATAAGAATGCTCGTATTGTGGTGTGAGATAGAGACAAAAAGAGAAAAAAATGAGAAAAGAAACAGGCAATGAGAGTTATGGTACGTTTGAATGGTCAAAATTACATTTATTCAAACAATTAATACCCCTGTATCTCCTGTACTTACTATAAACTATTAATGGCAATTAATATTATTTGATATTATCAAGTAATCATCTTTTTGACAGATCGTTCCGAGGGCTGTCAATATTGTTGAAAAAAGCTGCCCGGGTAACCGTCTAAAATTTGAACTGGTACCCGGGTTACCCGTTCAAAATGCCTTAAAATTTTCGCCGTCATGCCCGCTATTAATTAGCCTTTTACTTCTTCGTTTATTATGTAAATGCAAATTTTGATGTAATGAATCAGCGATGTATAAATGATGACATTGAAATACTACTATAGTACTGTGGTGTAAAAACAATGAGCAGAGGGGTGCCAAAGTGAATTTAAAATTATTTATTTTATTTATTTATTTATATTTTTTAATTTTAATTTTATTTTATTATTTATTTATTTATTTATTTATTTTTTTTTGTAAACAAAGTCTTATAAAGATAAAGGGTGGTAATCGTATGATGACATGACGCGTTATTTCTAGTTCTTAGCTGACAACTGTTGTAATTAACCAACCTACTGAGTGGACCCATCCCACAGCATTTATTTTTGTTATTATAGTGAAAAGCATTCAACGATTGAAATATTTTATTTTTTTAAACCCGAGAATAATGCAGGTGTTTGGGTTTTTTAAAGTACATTGGAGATAGGAGTGGAGACATGTGTGAGTGGGGATTGGGATTAGATAAACAGCATTGACTCGTCTCAATCGGTATAAAAGATGTGAGGCGTATTTCAAAGCCAAGGTCATGTCTGTCATTTCCTGCCCTTGCTAGTTATCGGCGTTTTGTTCTATTTTGTGTCCTACTGAGTGGACCCATCCCCCCGCCTCGCATTTATTTTTGTTATTATAGTTATTATAGTGAAAATCATTCAACTATTGTAATATTACATTTTTTTTAAAGAACAAGAATATAGCTGGCGTTTTTTTTTCTCTTAAGTATGGTGGGGATTGGAAAGGAGAAATGTGTGAGTGGGGGGGGGGAATTAGATAAACAACATTGGCTCGTCTCAATCGTAACAAAGATGTGCGGCGTATTTCAAAGCCAAAGCCAAGGTCATTTCTGTCATTTCCGGCCCTTACTAGTTCTCGGCGTTGTGTTCTATTGTCCTTACTGGAAAATTTCAAAGAACTAAAACCTTTTTGTTTTAAATAATTTATGTTTCATGTTCCAATAAAAAAAATTCTATCAAAATACATTGCAGTTTGTCGGGACCATGTTTTATTCCGTTTGACAGTTATTTCTTTTTAATCGTTTTCATGTTAAACGTATTTGACAGTGTGCATTTCATACTAAAAGTTTTAATTTGATAATGTATTCGCAAACCTAAATGTGAACAGAGAGGAGCCTTTGTTCGACCACCGTTGGTATTAGACATTGCAGTAACATTTTCACGCGCGCAATTTTACATTGCATTCATCTTATCTTTGACAAAACCTACTTATTTCATCCAAGTAATCATCTTATCTTTGACAAAATCTACTTATTTCAGCCAAGTATTTAGCCAAACCATTCAACAGGTTAAATGCTCTGTTCAGTTCCAGTGCATCGGCCTCGAGTTGACCTGAAACAAAGCACAATGAGGGACTTAATGAGAATATACACAAGACAGTTGAGAGTATATCGAGAAAATACACAATAGAGTTGAGAGTATATAGAGAAAATACACAACAGAGATGAGAGTATATACACAACAGAGATGAGAGTATATAGAGAAAATACACAACAGAGATGAGAGTATGTAGAGAAAATACACAACAGAGATGAGGGTCTACAGAGAAAATACACAATAGAGATGAGTCTAGTTAGAGAATACACAATAGAGTTTAGAGTCTACTGAGAGAATACACAATAGAATTTAGAGTTTGCTGATAAAATACACATTAGTGATAATACTTTTAAGATTGAAAAATAATAATTCAAGTTATAATGTTGGTTTATATCGCATGTTTCTTTAACACTTCAAACCAACAATAACCATTTTGTTAAAAAATAAATTTTTGAGAATCGCGTAAAATTCCAAAGTAATTGTCAGTCTTTTAGAGCATGAAGATTTCCGTTTCAATTCTTTCTGAAGATTGAGATCATTGTTAAATGCGTTTCTTCTTCAATTTTATTGTTAAAAATAAATAAAAAGTAATAGACGTTCCTCTTGCTTGGTTAGAAAAAATAGTTCCAATTCATTGAGAAAATAAGAGTAATTGTTTTTGATATCTCCTAATTTGAAAGAAGTATAAGTTATAGTAATTGCTTTTAAAATCTATGTATAAAGATTAAATTACCTCCCCCCACCCCGCACCTCAAAAATAAAATATTAAAAATCAAACAACCCGTAAAAACAAAGTTTTTGAATATATATCCCTTACATATGAGACATAACTAAAAGTATTGAATATTTACAATCTTATACGCACTGTGCGTCAGTCTGAGATAAACATTACATTGAGATACATGGAGATAATCTAAAAATGTATGTATTTAATTACGGTAAATTCGATCGATCTGAAATTTTGATACAAATCATTGTTAGGGGACAAGATTCTATATGCAAAATTTCAGTTCGTTAGGATCCCGGAAAGTGGGTCATATTTGAATTGCATTTTTCAGCGAACAGGCGGGCGGGACCACGACAAGACGGTGAAGATAATATGAGGGATTTTTTTTTAAAAGGTTCTAAGAACAGACATATAAGTTTTTTAAAAAAACAACTACCTAATTTTCCATGACTCTTTATGGTTTCCACAACTCGATCAATGATGGCGTCTAGCTGAGCTCCGTCAACTGTAGAAAATGTAGACGTGAGATTAAACAGAGGATATATCAATACTTAAAGTTTGGGGACTGTCTCTGTAAAAACCAGATTCGTTGAGTCGTGTTCAAAATACCAACAAGTGTTCGGAATAAGCTTCGAGTTCATGCACAAAGGAAATAGCAAGCTACTCTCGTAAAAAAAGACGTATATTCTATCACAGTTATTATTATATCTTCCCTTAGATAATTTCCTTATTCATAACTAGTTTGTGCTGCGGCGCCCACTTTTTTTAAGGCGCCTACGGCGCCAACCTTTTTCAAAAGCCCAACTAACTTGTCCTTGTATGATAAATACGTAATGTTAAAATTCTTGAAATGTACACAAAGTATTTTATAATAGGGGTTGTAGGGCGCCTACGGCTCCCCCTTTGTATTTTGATGTTATAATTAACCATTATCAAATCCTCTTTTTAAATTGGTCCCTTTTCCAAAATTAAAATATGAGCGAAAACAATGACGTCATATAATATTTTTTTACAGCGCATCTTTAATTTGCACACGTTTTGATGCATTGGTGCAGTAATTTGGTTTTCCCTGCTTTCTAAAATTAGTAGCGTCACAGACAAACACTACAGGCGTGACATTGCAAGTTAAATATGTTTATACTAGTTTGTGCTGCGGCGCTGTGGCGCCAGCGGCGCCCCCTTTTTTTAATGGCGCCTACGGCGCCCACCTTTTTCAAAAGCCCAACAAACTTTTCCTTGTACGATAATTATGTAATATTAAACTTTCTTAAATGTACACAAAGTATTTTATAACAGGGTTGTTTTTTTTTGTTTTTTTTTGCAAAAGCCCAAGTAACATATCCTTGTATAATAAATACAAAATATTCATGAAATGTACACAAAGTATGTATATAATATTTTTTTACAGTGCTAATCATCACACGATTTTTAAAGTAATTTTAGAAAGCTGCGCACCAAATTACTGCACCAAAAAATAACTATTTGAGTCAATCAGCACTGCTTACAACACAAAATTTTAAAAAAGCAGAGTGATGTCCCTTAGCGTTAGGTAAAAAATCAGAGTGATGTATATAACATTTGCTCACAGTGCTAATCAACACACGATTTTTAAAGTAATTTTAGAAAGCTGCGCACCAAATTACTGCACCAAAAAATAAATATTTGAGTCAATCAGCACTGCTTACAACACACATTTTTTTTAAAAAGCAGAGTGATGTCCCTTAGCGTTAGGTATCAGTGATAAATGAGCGTAAATATATATATATATGATGATAATTTTTTTTTAATCTCTCATTAATTTCTGTACGCTATACATTTGAACTTTTTTCCCTTTGGCATTAACCCTTTATTTTTTTATTTATTTTTTTTTGGGGGGGGGGTATTCATTTTTTAAAGTAGAAAACTATACCTTCACGGGTATTTTTTTAATTTTTCGTCACTATGCGAGAAGTGAAAATGTGAGAGTGTTATACACACCTATTTTCAATTTGTTTTTTGTTTTTTTAATTATTTTTATTTTTCCTATAATCGTCGAAGTAGAGTTGTCAATTAACTCCGAAATGTTTTCTTCACCCTTTAAATGTATTACATTTGTTAACCAACTCTTTCGCCGATTTGTAACATTATATAATTTATTCTATGCTCCGTGACCTCAGTGGCACTCACCTTGACCAGCTTCTCCACAATCTATGGCTATGGCATGTGCAATTATTTCCTCCAGCCTAGAGTCCAGCACACTCGTTGAAAGACCTGCGTAACAAGGATTAACATTCAATAATCAAAACTCGACTCATCTACTAAACGACAGAATTGGTAAATGATTAATTCTTCGTTATTTTCCGACTCAAATATTTTTTAAAATAAAAAATGTCGTTCGGACTGCGACAAAATTTTTTTTTAAATATGTATTTAGTTTAAGTCTGCACTCTGATATCGTAACAGGTGCAAAGCCATGTAAAACGTTATTAAATAAATTGAAAGCAATCAGATCTTCAAGTTGAACTTTTATTTAAAGTAGCGGCTTTTGATGTGACGTCAAATTTCTTAAACAAACCTTTCCAACTCCTCAAATATCTTAACAAATGCGTGACCCCCTTCCCCCTTCTATGGAACAAGAAACACACGTATGTCTAATGTCATATTTGATGACATCTATGGAACAAGTAACACACGCATGTCTAATGTTATATTTGATGACATCTATGGAACAAGTAACACACGTATGTCTAATGTCATATTTGATGACATCTATGGAACAAGTAACACACGTATGTCTAATGTCATATTTGATGACATCTATGGAACAAGTAACACACGTATGTCTATAGTCATATTTGATGACATCTATGGAACAAGTAACACACGTATGTCTAATGTCATATTTGATGACATCTATGGAACAAGTAACACACGTATGTCTAATGTCATATTTGATGACATCTATGGAACAATTAACACACGTATGTCTAATGTCATATTTGATGACATCTATGGAACAAGTAACACACGCATGTCTAATGTCATATTTGATGACATCTATGGAACAAGTAACACACGTATGTCTAATGTCATATTTGATTACATCTATGGAACAAGTAACACACGTATGTCTATAGTCATATTTGATGACATCTATGGAACAAGTAACACACGCATGTCTAATGTCATATTTGATGATATCTATTGAACCCGTGACGCAGTCAAACACGTCTCTGTCATCCGGTGAATGCGACGAAGCGAATATTTCGGCCGCGTTTAAGCGAGTGCTCCTCTATATTTTTATTTATGGCCGCAGTGGCGTAGCAACGGGTTGGCATTGGGGCAGTTGCCAAGGGCACCAGCTCAAAAGGGTGCCACTAAATCTCTAATATTTTAATTTGTATTTAAATAAATGCAGTGGGACCTCTCTAAGTTGAACTCGAAAGTATCCTGAAAAAAAAATCGACTAACTGAGTTTTTGAGTTAGTGAGATTGCGTAATAGGACAATGTAGATATTGAGAGGTGGAGGAACAGCTATACCGGCTAGAAGGCTTGTCAGGAAAGAGAGGCGGTGTCTATGTTTCATATGAAAGGAAGCCAAATTGCATTGACATGTCAACACAAGCCCATGAGAGGAGATACATTCCCTCTCCTCCCCAACTTTACTCCCTCCACAGTTGGATTGGGGGAGTAAGATTTTTCTTTTTAAAAAGAGTCACAGCATGCAGCAAGGGGAAAAGAATTAGTTCCTTCTCCTTTTTCTTGTCTTTGTCATTTTTTGTTCTTGCAAGGGTCGCTTAATCCCTCGTGGAATGCACTAAGATAAGATTTTATGTCCATTAACGTCACTCTACGGAACACGTGTTCTGAAATGTCACTCCAGATTAATAACCCAAACGCCTTGGAAAATTCGACTGAGAGAGGTTGAAAGCCAAAAATCTTGGAGTTAAGGAGATCTAAAATACATTAGTCTTTTGGAATTTGGCCGGGACCTAACAGTTAATTCGATATAGGGAGGCTTTCGACTTAGGGAAGTTCGACTTAGCGAGGTCCGACTGTATTTCACTTTTATCCTTGATAACAAAGAAGTGAATAATTAATTTTAATTAAATATATTTCATTTAAACCATTATAATATTTTTTATTATGTTTGTGGCCTTTGTGGGACTTCTTATCATACAAATGTAAATATGATCTTACAGTCTTCTTATCATACAAATGTCAATATGATCTTACAGTCTTCTTATCATACAAATGTCAATATGATCTTACAGTCTTCTTATCATACAAATGTCAATATGATCTTACAGTCTTCTTATCATACACATGTCAATATGATCTTACAGTCTTCTTATCATACAAATGTCAATATGATCTTACAGTCTTCTTATCATACAAATGTCAATATGATCTTACAGTCTTCTTATCATACAAATGTCAATATGATCTTACAGTCTTCTTATCATACACATGTCAATATGATCTTACAGTCTTCTTATCATACAAATGTCAATATGATCTTACAGTCTTCTTATCATACAAATGTCAATATGATCTTACAGTCTTCTTATCATACAAATGTCAATATGATCTTACAGTCTTCTTATCATACAAATGTCAATATGATCTTACAGTCTTCTTATCATACACATGTCAATATGATCTTACAGTCTTCTTATCATACAAATGTCAATATGATCTTACAGTCTTCTTATCATACACATGTCAATATGATCTTACAGTCTTCTTATCATACAAATGTCAATATGATCTTACAGTCTTCTTATCATACAAATGTCAATATGATCTTACAGTCTTCTTATCATACAAATGTCAATATGATCTTACAGTCTTCTTATCATACAAATGTCAATATGATCTTAAAGTCTTCTTATCATACAAATGTCAATATGATCTTACAGTCTTCTTATCATGCAAATGTCAATATGATCTTACAGTCTTCTTATCATACAAATGTCAATATGATCTTACAGTCTTCTTATCATACAAATGTCAATATGATCTTACAGTCTTCTTATCATACACATGTCAATATGATCTTACAGTCTTCTTATCATACAAATGTCAATATGATCTTACAGTCTTCTTATCATACAAATGTCAATATGATCTTACAGTCTTCTTATCATACACATGTCAATATGATCTTACAGTCTTCTTATCATACAAATGTCAATATGATCTTTAAGTCTTTCTTTTTAAAAGAAAACTCTTACTATCCCATCCCACTGTCGAGGGAGTAAATTGGGGGAGGGGAGGGAAAGTGTCTCCTCTCCGGGCGTGTGTCGGTATGTCAAAGCAAGTTGGCTCCTTTCAAATGAAACATCACCGCCCCTATTTCCTATCAAGCCTTCTAGCCACTATGGCTGTCCCCCCCCCCTTTTTTTTTCTCAATATCAACATTGTCCTTGATTAATCTGAGCCTATTACGCCAGTTTCCTTAACTAGAAAACTCCGTAAGTCGAATCTTTTCCCCCCTTGAGTTCGACTTAGAATGGTCAGACTGTATTAGCAACACACCAATACGCCAGCTAAATGAAGTGCTGAGCTGTGTTACTTAAATTACCTTTTATAATGAGTTTCTATCGTTATGTATGAGATAATGAGTATGACACATTGACACTATTGTTTTTATATATAATACACGTTACTTCAAGTTGTGATGTATTCTTTATTAACGCAACAATATCCCGTTTTATCCACCAACTTATTTGGTATTATTTAGTAAATAATAAACTGCAAATTAGTATTGTTCCTGTCTTATGCATTTTTATATTCACGTAGTATGACTGTCACTGTCAGACTACGTAATTATTGTCATAAATAAAATAAGACAAATTCAATTATTTTTTCTAACGAATGAAAGAATCGCAAAGCTGAAAATTGTCAATTTATCAAGGGCGCCAAAAATAAATTAGCCAAGGGCGCCAAAAACCTAGCTACGCCTCTGTATGGCCGTATTATATAAACCAGCGCTTTGCTACCTTTCATGCATAAAGATGTATGTATAATAACAAATAATTAATACGAAGAAAACCATATACACAGGCTTACTAATTTAAATCTGATTTCAATCTACTCACCACCAAGCAGGTCGTTGATAAGGGTTTGTATTTCTTGGGCCAATGCACTTTGTTCTAAACCTCGCTTCTTGGTCCTCTCTTCCGATTGCTAGTCAAAATACATTAATTTGTGTGTGTGTTGTAATTGAGAGTATTTATTAAAAAGCAACGGAAAAAAAAATTTGAAGCATTGACGTTACCAAATACACATGTGCAAGTTGAAGTGGAATCTTTGACCACTGGCAACTTGACCGTTCTCTGACCACTGGCATCTTGACAGTTCATTGACCACTGTCAACTTGTCAGTTCTCTGTCCACTGGCAATTTAACATTTCTCTGACCACTGTCATCTTGACAGTTCACTGACCACTGGCAATTCGACAGTTCTCTGGCCACTGGAAATTTGACAGTTCTCTGACCACTGGCAAAATGACAGTTCTCTGACCACTGGCAACTTGACAGTTCTCTGACCACTGGCAACTTGACAGTTCTCTGACCACTGGCAACTTGACAGTTCTCTGACCACGTTGAAATAGACAAATCTCAAATATCCCTCCCCCTTCCCATTTCTTCTAACTTAGCAGCAATATCTCTAAGAGCAGACTTTGTAAAAATAAAAAATCGCCGCTTAAATTGAAGATAAAACTTAGTGAGAACTCTAGTTTTATATCTTAACCTGAACCATCGGATCTGCAGATGAAAAGGGGTTCTCTAAACGTGTATGCAGCCCTCTTTTCGAATAGGCCAACTACGACGTTAGTTAATTAAAATAATCGCGTTGTCATTAAAGAAAGACTCGGCGTCCAATATTTATCTACTACTAATGTTGAAAACCGACCAATGGAAGCAATCAGTTCAAGTAGACATATAGGATTAACATCTAACGCGGTCATTCCATGACAAGCCTGCTGCTGGCCTCAAAACTGATGATTAGGGGATGCTTGAGGCATATCCAATAGAACAGCGCAAATGTCAAATCTCCACTAATATAAATTTTTATTTTAGTACGGTCGCTATAGTTCAAGGATTAATGAATAGGAAAAAAATAGAAATTGGAATCCGGATATCTAGTAAGTTAACACGGTGACTGAATCTTGCTACATTTTTTGCACTTTCCTCCGAAGTTCCCTGGTCTCTGTTCTATGTTCCCCTGATTCATACAGACATCTCTATGATGTTTCTTTAAATCAACAGAACATTTTTTTTCATTATCAGACCATGAATGCTGCTAGTATCTGTTTCAATGAATCAAGCTTGGTATTTTGTTGTTGCCAACGGCATTAGTATTTTTTAATACGAAACTCAAATCCTTTCAAATTATAAAAAAAAATTCATTTTAAAGAATGCACTCTCTGTTTTAAAAAATAAAAAAATTAAAGAATATGTTTCTTGAGAATTCGGAAAAGGTGACGTCATAGCTTCGAAACAATTCAACGTAAGTGTAGAAATGATTAGTAATCTTTGAAATTACTCGTGAGTTTTTATTCCAAAATCAGAACATGTAGCTGTTTTTTATTTAACGTATGCCAAAATGATAGGATTTGTAAAAATCTATATATTTAAAGACTATATATATATATATATATATATATATATATATATATATATATTTATTTATATATATATATCTGTATTTGTATTTGTAGTTATATATATATATATATAACTATATATAACTATGTTAAAATGTATAGCTTTACCCCAAAATACACGGCGTTTGTCATAAAGACAGCCACTAAGACGAAACACTTCATGGTTCTGGTTGAGTTTGGTCGGTGATCTATTCTGTGCTGGGCAGTAGATGGAATTGTTGTGTCACGAAAGAAGGTCCCCATACCTTTTATACCGCTCAGCATCGCGGGGACGTGTCGCCACATCTCTTGATGTTTGAGAAAAATGGCGATGAACAAACGACACTGCTAATGAGATTTCATGCTTCAAACGGATTTGAAGGCTTCGGGGTGAAGGACTTAATCAGTGTGGTCACACTTACTCCAATCCTTCTTTTCAATTATGTGCAAGTTCAAATAATAAAACAAAAAATGAGTTTTCAAATGTATATTCGCAGAAAACTGTTTTTAAATCATTTATATTAACTCGTGGCGTCTACTTGATTGTTTGTTTCTTTGTTTGCCGAAAAAACTTTGGATCGATTTTAACCCACTTTGCCGTATGCTAGCGAGCTGAAATTTTGCAGGAAGACTCATGCCGATGATACAAATGATCTATAGAAATTTCAGATCGATCGAATGTACTGTAATTAAATTAATAAAATTTTAGATTATCTCTATATATCTCTTGTAGCATGTCATTTGTTTGTGCTTGAGAGTCGCGGTGCGTATTATATTGAACAAACTTTTTTTATATTTTCCTGTCGCGCGGTACGGTGCGTATTATATTGACGATACTTTTTTAAAAATATATTCCCGATCTTTAAATGTAAATGCATGTCTGTCACGCGGTGCGCATTATATTAAACAGGTTTTTATAACCCTTTTCCCGTGATCAAATCGAGCTGAAATTTAGCAGGGAGACTAGTATTTTTTAACGCAATTTCCCTTTGGGAATTTATTTTATACATTTGAAATGTCTCTGCACTGTTCGAGCTTGCACATGCAACTCCACCTAAACCATTTTGCAAATATGCTAAAGAGGTCCCAATGATGTGCAACGGCCAAAAAATACCGAAAAGGTTTACTGGATATTCTGGAAAATCCAAAAACACGAAAAAATAGCAGCATTTTGTAAATTTCTCGCTAACCGCAAAGTCCATCGGGCTGAAACAAATGCCAAACTATAGCTAATGATATTTAGAGCAATGTTGGAGAAGGAATTTTTGAAAAAATCTCTTTTCGTTGACTCCGGTAATTTTAGCATTAATTTGTAGATAGCAATTGTTTTATTTAGCTTCATAATTATTGATTTGAAATTATTTTTAATCTAGAATGATAGTTAATGGGTTTTCCCGCTTTGTGAATGCTAATGTTTGACTGTTTCGCGTTGTGTGCGCATTATATTAACACATTCTTGGTGTGCGTAGGGTGAGGAGATATGACGTCATAGAGGAAATTTCCCATTGTGAGCAATTGATAGCGATTGTTTTGTTTAATTGAAATGACTTTTAATGTAATCTAGAATGATTTGCCTTGAATAAAATAATCGGAAATTCTTTGTTGGAAATTGACTGTAAATACTCATTCAAGTTTTCATTTCTTATTTTACTATAAATTCTTTATATATAAGACATAAGGGGCCTTCCATAAAGTACGTCACGCTCCAGAGGGGGGAGGGGGTGTAAGAAAGTGTGACAGTTTGTGACAGGGGGAGGGGGATGTCCGGCCATGTGTGACGTCACGGTGTGTTTTATATTTAATTTTAATTATTTTGTTAATAAAATACATAATTTTGTTCGAAAGTGTGACGTACTTTAGGGAGGGGGGTTCAAGATTTGTGACAGTTTGTGAAAGTGGGGAGTTAAAAATGGTCAAAAATAGCGTGTAAAGTTGCGATTATGGCTGTACCGGATTTCGGCTCCGGCTCCGGAAAATCCGGAATCTTGCCATTTTTACAGATCCGGCTCCGGCAGGATCTCACTTCATAAATCCGGCCATATCCGACCCCGGAAGGATTTTAAAAAATTTGAATCCGGTACAGCCCTGCGATAGTGTCATGTAATCTCGAGAAAGCAGAATAAGTAGTTTTTTACTCCCCCCACGTCCCCCCTGACGTTCACACACTCTTACTTTTATCATCATACAGATGTGTCAATAAATCTGAAAATGTCATTATCGGCCGCTCCCTCTCCTGGCTATGTCCCCTATCGCGTCAAGTCATTAATGTTTCCTCGGTTAATGGCAAGCGATTGTTGATTGACGAATTCCCGAACTGTCCTGTGATGGATTATGATAAGCGATGGAACGTAGCGAACATCCAGCAACAACAAAAGAAACATTTTTGATGTCAATTAGTTTTTGTTGTATTCTGGTCTTGATTTGGTATTGGTAAAATATGAAGGCTGGCCAATACAATCTGATGTAACATAACGGTAATGTTATATTAGGGCTGGCCAATACAATCTGATATAACATAATGGTAATGTTATATTAGGGCTGGCCAATACAATCTGATGTAACATAATGGTAATGTTATATTAGGGCTGGCCAATACAATCTGATGTAACGTAATGGTAATGTTATATTAGGGCTGGCCAATATAATCTTATATAACATTTTTTTGTTGACATTCCCCAAATAAACTCACGGCCCTCTGGTCCTAGATATAAGGACCTGTAATTGTGATGGTCTGCTATGAAAATAGGAACACAAAAATGAATCATAAAAACCATTTATTTCTTTGACTCCTCCCACACATCCCCCCTCATAAATTAATAACACAAACATCTCTCAATTAACAAGTTAGTGAGTATGGCTTATAACAGCAACATATAAAAATTCCCTCCCCCCATTTAAAAAAAAACCGCCTATGTTTTCACTAGATAGATGGTGCAAAATTTCAGACAGCTCCGTTAAGAATGAATTCCATGTCACAACTGGAGTCAAACAAGGATGCCTCCTTTCACCACTTCTGTTCCTTCTTGTGTTAGACTGGGTCACAAAAGAAGCTTATGCAAGCTCAGGAAAAGGAATCCAGTGGAACCTAATGCAAAAACTAGAAGATTTGGAGTTTGCGGATGACTTGGCCATTCTGTCCCACAGACTCCAATACATGCAAGACAAAGTCACAGTCTTGAGCGAGACTGGGAAAAGAGTAGGACTCAAGATAAACATTCAAAAAACAAAATTTTTGAAAATAAACTTCCTACAAGATGGAGTCATCCAAGTAGAAAACCGCAACCTGGAGCAAGTTAACAACTTTGTATACCTTGGGAGTGTGGTCAGTGTAGCAGGGGGAACAGATGAGGACATCGAACGAAGAATAAATTTGGCAAGACAGGCTTTTGCCAATCTGAAACAGGTCTTGAGATCTACACACATCTCTGTCAAAACAAAAGTAAGGATCTTTAACACCAATGTTAAAACGGTCCTACTTTATGGATCCGAAACATGGCGGACGACAGAGACAACAAAAAATGGACTCCAGACCTTTGTTAACAGATGCCTCCGAAATATTCTGAAAATAAAATGGTTCGATAAGGTCGAAAACTCCAAGCTGTGGGAGAGGTGTGGACAAAGAACAGTAGAACAGCAAATCATGGAAAGAAAGCGGAGATGGATTGGACACATCCCTCGGGAAAGATAACAGCAGGGCTAGGCAAGCCTTAGTTTGGAACCCCCAGGGCAAGCGACAACGAGGAAGACCCAAGCGTACATGGAGACGGAGCATGTTGGACGAGGCTGGAAGGACTGGGAAGAGCTGGGAAGAACTGAAGCGACTGCAAGGGACCGTGTAGAGTGGCGAGCTTTGACAGAGGCCCTATGTTCCACAAGGAACTCAATGGACAAATGATGATGATGTAACGTTAAGTGTACTTCTTATTTTGAGAAATTGAACGGTGCCGTCTCTGATTCCCATTTTATTTCAAATTATGCCCTGAATGAAGATACTCAACTGTATTTTTTAGTTTTATGTAAAATATTTAAGTTAACATATGCAAACAAAAAAGTGAATATAATTTTTGTCTACATTTGTGTCCGATTTTAATATACAAAGGTATTATAACTGTATGTAATAAAGATAAAGATATATAAACTATCTGAGCAGTACAGTATCCCTGGTGTTTGTCGATGTATTCAATAGTTGATTGAAATTTTGATGCAATCGCGTCACTAGGGGGGTGTGGGGGGTGCAGACCGCACCGAGTGACACCATCACAAGGGGTGACACCAAAATGTAAAACTCTGTATATTTGAGGCTCGGAGGAGGTCTATGGGTTAAGTCGTGAGAAAAGGGGACACCATGACCTACCGCAGTGGGTGACACCAACCCTAGTGACGCCTCTGTTCTGGTGCATTAAAAACTGTAGAATATTTCTTATTTAAACTCATCCTTCGGTCACTGTCAGGCTTATACTAATGTTTGAGTCAAACAAAGCTTTTATTTTTTTAAATATCGTCATTGACAAATAGAATTGGATTACAACGTTCCAGATGTTCTAAGAATAGTTGTCTTTCGTGTTTCCACTCAGAAATTAATTTCTCTCATCACCAATGAAAAATGAAAAACTAGATCTACACAGGATCCAACATGTATTTCTTTAAATTGGCGATCAGAAAACTACCCAAGCTCTCGCGGTTGCTATTCAAAATAAATGGACAGGCCCACAGGTACAGCCGTAAGCAGAAACTCAATACCCCTCCTCTATCTATAGTAGGGGCGGATTAAGATTGCACGGGGCCTTTGGCTGTAATCCCACCTGGGGCCCGGTCCAGCCACCTTTATTATACAACATAATAAGTTTGGTGCCCTTAAATCACTGGGGGTCCCTGGCTTTAGTCCAATCAGCATCCCGCTTTATCCGCCATAGATCTATAGTCACGCGGCCACTTCAAACAGTTGGGTGTTACCGCAGCCAATATATTGTACACAAACTGTGTACTGCCGCCAAAAACAATTAGAACTGGATCAAGCTTCCAAAGAAACAGATTTCAAGATAACAACTGAATCGGTAAAATAAGAGAACTGTATTGCATCACTTAATAAAAAAATATATTTGCAAGGGGCATAATGGAAATACAATATAAAAAAATCATTATAGTGTATCAATAGTTAGAGAGAGAGAGCGCGAGAGAGAGAGAGAGAAAGAGAGAGAGAAAGGGAAAGAGAGAGAATTATAAAGGAATTGTAATGCAGCTTGGCGGCTGGGTAGCGAAGTCAATAGTGCGTGCGCCTCACAAGCTGAGGGGCGTGGGATCTAGCCCACGTTAAAGCCACAATAAATATGGCTATCGCTAGAAAGTCATCCGCTGACCTGGAGAGGAGATGGGCGCCGCCAGGTCTACCAAGCCCCGAGAAATTTCTAATGGAAACTTTACAACCCCCTACGACCACGAGGTTATGGGACACAAACACACACAAATGCAGCTTATTTTCAGCTGCGTCGTAATAAATCAGTTGGAAGGCTTTTCAATATTTTTGGCTTATACTTGTGGAGGAATTATTTGAGTAAGAAAATAGCTACAGATATAGGAAAACAATAGAGTTACCAGCAAATTTAAATGACAAATGTCTGTTTTAGAAAATTTAAATGTAATTCTTTCAATCGCTTGTTATTTACTTGGTGTTCTGTTGACTTGAATTAACTTTACTCAAGTCACTTGATGAATATAGTTAAAAATTAATTCTATTTTTGAATCTGACATGTAATGAAACATGCGGATCATTTACAAGAGTTTGCGAATGACAGGTACTACAGCAATACAGTATGTGCGGCCATCTGGTGACAATTCACATGACCCAAGAGGCGTCACAAGGGTTGGTGTCATCCAGTGCGGTAGCTCATGGTGTCATCCAGTGCGGTAGCTCATGGTGTCATCCAGTGCGGTAGCTCATGGTGTCACCCCTCACGACTTAACCCAAAGAAATCCTCCGAGTCTGCCACTGACAAATAACGGGAACATACAGGATTTAACATTTTGGTGTCACCCCTTGTGATGGTGTGGCCGCGGTGCGGTTACCCCCTCGCACCCACCCCCTAGTGACGCCACTGCATGAAACTAATGTGATTCAACAACTGTGCGTTTTCGCTCTCACTTAGGGATGGGCATATAATGCTACAGATGCATAACAATGTAGAATGTTTAAGAAAAGGAAAAACTTAGACTTAACAAAACAATTAAACAAGTAATTTCAACATAAAGATGGTATAAAGAATGCTAACTCCGACTACCTCGAAATAACAGCTGTAAACATAATAAAAAAAAATTATAATAAAAAATAAAAAAACAAAAAAACATCGATTACGCAAAGTGGACAGGAGACGTTACTCTTGTAACAACTCTCAGCTTAAACAAAATAATCTGTACATTGTACGGGGGAGAATTTATTCTCCAACACCGGCAGGTCGTGGTTATATTAGCAAGAACTGAGATAGATGACTTTTTATTTCCTGCCCGCAGTCAGAGCAGGGAAGTTGACGTAACCTCCCTTGTCATATCAATTGATTCTATGACCTCGTCCATGTTATCGAATTGTCGAGTAGCCGCCCTTGCTGCCAATCTGTATCCTCTTCAAACCTCAGAAACTTTGTGAACCTGTCGATATAAATAGTCTAAATAGAAGAAACGATGATACAATGATTGTATCGGTATTGAAGACGTGCGAATAAAAAAAAAGGAGAATTTCAAAAGGGTAAACATTAAATATTAAATTCAACGCAGGAGTGTCATGGCTAGACAGTTAGAGAGGTAGGGACAGTTTGCTGTGAGGGAGTGACTAGAGGCAGCTATTTAACAGGTGTTATTGCTAGTCAAAGTGTCATCTATAATATTGGAAAACTTTTATTATTCGAAACATTTAAAACATTATTTAAAAAACGTGACAATTCTAACGACGCTCAAAAAATATAAATGAACAACTTAACAGAGTGCTAATATTCACCATTTCCTTTAGTCCCTGTATGCAAGTGGAAATGAGTTGAGACGGAGGAGACAACTCTGTCATGACAATTGTGCTTATCGCCAATAAAATGCAAACTAAAAAATAATAGACAATAATTGTTTTAGTCAGTACTTGGTAAGAGACATGATGCATACATGTTAACACACATTCGTTAAAACGTGTCACCAGCAAATTGGCCAAGAGATCATTCGTTCAAAACCAAAGATTTCAATGATTCAGAAAATTGACGGATATTATATTTATTTTATTTCTATTTTATCGATGAAATAAACAAATAGTTTTTTTTTAAATAAGGTTTTCGGTAAGTCTGAAAAAGCCGCAAAATCAAGGACACCCCACTTTTTTCCATGCTAAGAAATGCGTCCATTCTTTTGATCCTTATTATAGCAGTGGCATACAAATCTGATCGTCTCAGTTCAGTGTCAATTCCGGCTTTGGTAGATTTGACAATGAGAATGAAATAGGTCAATGCAGATGCGTCACTAGGTGGTGCGGACCGCACCAGGGTGACACCATCACAAGGGGTGACACCAAAATGTAAAATCATGTATGTTCCCCGTTATTTGGCACTAGCAGACTCAAGGGAGGTCTGTGGGGGTTAAGTCGTGAGGGGGTGACACCATCAGTTACCGCACTGGGTGCCACCAAACATAATGACACCACTAGATCAAAAGACTTTCTCAAATAGATTAGGACCAATGTTAAAGTTTTTTTGGTGTGTAATACCTTGTTAGTGAGCTAGCGAAAACATTTAATTTGAAAATTTCAGAATAACATTCAATTAACATATAACGGGAACCAAAATGTGTAAGCCCAACACATGTCAAGACAATTTACTGTAACAAATAATAATTGTTTCTATCAAGAGAACGGAATATACAACAGCGCTTTAAATGGATTTCACTTTGGCCTCATGATTTTTAGAAATGTTTATTATTGTCTGAAATTTATCGCAAATTTACAGCTTTGATGTTATCATTTTTCTTAAATGCAATCTCCAAACAAGTGTTGTTGTTGTTGTTGTTCGTCCGTCGATTCGACGAGGACCACTCTAGTCATCCAAGGGTTGCTGGGACTGGCTCTGTTTGTGCGTGCGCAGATGGCTGATGAGGCCGATCCTTGCACGGAAGGTTCGGGAACAGAAGGGACAAGGGCCGAGTGGGACATTTCCAGGAGGGTAGACAGCACGGGCCTTTTGGGCTTGCCTCTTCTTTTCTACTGCGGTGATTCGGTTTGCCTCGCATGACTTGGCACCTTCGTGGATGGAAGAACGCCAGGTAGATCGGTCCATTGCAGCACGTTCCCACGTGTCTGGGTTGATGGCAAACGCTTTCAGTGAGGCTTTCAGTGTGTCTTTGAAGCGTTTCTTTTGCCGCCCACCGTGGGACCGCTGGCCATGCTGGAGCTCGCCATAGAAGAGTCTCTTTGGCAGTCTCTCGTCTGGCATTTGAACCCCGTGCCCTGCCCAGCGAAGCTGAGACTGCATCAGGAGGGTAAAGATGCTGGGGAGACCTGCATGCCTTGGTCAGTACCACTGTGTCTGGAATTTTATCCTGCCACTTTATGTCGAGGGTCTTCCTGAGGCTTGTTGTATGAAAGTGGTTAAGCTTCCTAGCATGGCGCTGATACACAGTCCATGTTTCACACGCATATAGCAGTGTGGGGAGCACCACTGCCATGTAAACTTTCAGCTTGGTCTGGATGGTAATGCTTTTTCTGTTCCAGACATTTGGATACAACCTGCCAAAATTGGAGCTGGCTCTGGCAATTCTGACATTCACTTCGTCATCGTCCGTGACATTTTGAGACAGTGTGCTGCATAGGTATGTCAACTGGTGCACTGTGTTGAGTCTCTGTCCGTTGACAGTGATGTTGGGCTCAAGGTAGGGTCTTCCAGGCGCATGCTGATGGAGGACTTCAGTCTTCTTAGTGTTGATCGTCAGACCAAAGTTTGTGCAGGCGCTGGAGAACAGGTTAACGCTAGTTGCATGTCGGCTTCTGAGACAGCGTTGAGGGCACAGTCATCAGCAAACATGTAATGTTCTAATGAAGGTTTTATTATATAATTCTCTAGTCAGGCTATCTATAACTGAGTGTGTATAGTAATTGACCTTGCGATCTAAATCTCATAGGCCCCTCATCTTCACCTCGACTACGGCTCATGATACCACGCACTTTGAGAGCCTCTGTATCCTTGCAGCTATCGGTAAGTCGGCCTGTGACCAGCTGGTATTAGTGTTAAACAAACATCAATATCACTAACGTGCCGTGGGCAAGTCGTGAATGGTTTTATCACCCTGAGCGTTTGTGTGTGTGGTCATCGACTTGCACTACAGAAGGTGTTGGTGATATAAATGGACCAGGTCCTTGATGACATGTTCTACTGAAGGTGTTGGTGATATAAATGGACCAGGTCATTAAGGACATGTTCTACTGAAGGTGTTGGTGATATAAATGGACCAGGTCCTTGATGACATGTTCTACTGAAGGTGTTGGTGATATAAATGGACCAGGTCCTTAATGACATGTTCTACTGAAGGTGTTGGTGATATAAATGGACCATGTTCTTGATGACATGTTCTACTGAAGGTGTTGGTGATATAAATGGACCAGGTCCTTAATGACATGTTCTACTGAAGGTGTTGGTGATATAAATGGACCAGGTCCTTAAAGACATGTTCTACTAAAGGTGTTAGTGATATAAATGGACCAGGTCCTTAATGACATGTTCTACTGAAGGTGTTGGTGATATAAATGGACCAGGTCCTTGATGACATGTTCTACTGAAGGTGTTGGTGATATAAATGGACCAGGTCCTTGATGACATGTTCTACTGAAGGTGTTGGTGATATAAATGGACCAGGTCCTTGATGACATGTTCTACTAAAGGTGTTAGTGATATAAATGGACCAGGTCCTTAATGACATGTTCTACTGAAGGTGTTGGTGATATAAATGGACCAGGTCCTTGATGACATGTTCTACTGAAGGTGTTGGTGATATAAATGGACCAGGTCCTTGATGACATGTTCTACTGAAGGTGTTGGTGATATAAATGGACCATGTCCTTGATGACATGTTCTACTGAAGGTGTTGGTGATATAAATGGACCAGGTCCTTGATGACATGTTCTACTGAAGATGTTCAAACCTTTCTATAAATAAAACAGAAAAGTTAATTGGTTTGCTTGTTGGAACCAGATAAACTTAACATCCACTTGTTGTCATATAGACATATAAAGGAATAAAAACACCATTCTTATTCCATATGCAAGAACAAACTCATACAAATTTTCATTATTTCCGCCCGAACTCGGGCGTGGATTGGGTTGCCTGAAGAAACCAGGAAACGCAACACTTTATCAACATTTAAAACTCTAATAAGAATTCAGGACTAAACACAAACCACAGATAAGCGTAGGACTCAATAATATTCTGTATAGAAGGAGCGTCTGTAACAGATAGATAAGATAAGATAAGATAAGATAAGATAAACATGTCAACAAATGATAGGGGACATAACTCAAACAAAAATGTCAATTACCTGTTTTTGTTATTTCCCTTGAGGTTTTCGGTTGTATCTATATATGTTTTAGAATTAATCGAAAATTTACGATTTATCGATTAATTTTTACAGATTAATCGAACAAAAAAATGTTAATCAGTACCAGCCCTAGTATTACAAGATTATACGGATGGAGTAAAAGGAAAAGAAGTAACAAACCAAATGAAGGGGGAACAAATCTTTTGATGATCATTAAAAAAAAACAGTTTCTTCCTTTTCTGCATTAAAATTATGTATGAAATTTATCTAGAAAATGTGCCGTTTGTTTAGATTAAATGACATTTTGAAAAGTTTATTTTATTATAATCACATGAGGGTTTTATTTCTAGATACATTATTTCAATAGGTTCCCAAAAGCAGCATGCATCAATATAAGATCATATCAAAAATTGTTAATTATTTCGTTACATTTTGACCGAAATAAACGTCGCTATCGACCTTATTTTTGAAAAAAAGTTACGTTATTTTTTATTAAATCTAGTGTATACTGAAGTGTCAAAAAACCAAATTGCAAACAAAAACTCTTTTCCCCTGCAGGCACAAGTCCAAGACGTCGAGAATGCAGTCAAAGGCGTTATCCAGAAAATTCGGAAAACTGCGGTCTAGCTGAAGAAAGGTGTAACAAAAATTTCCGTTGGTATTGTTTTAAATTCTTTAAAAATAAAAATAAAACATTAGAAAGAACATATTTATGAGGGAAAAAAATCTTGTTGCAAGAACTTAATGTATTAAACGTAAATAATCTCCTGTTACAACAGGGATACTGTTGGCTGAACTGACGAATAACAGCAATGAAATTATCTTAACAGCTAACAGAACACTGTCTCTTCTGCAACCCAATGGTATGTATAGGTCCATATGAACTAAAGCTTTCAATATTCATATACAATAAATATTCAATATATATGTCTTAACATGAAATTTAACGATGCTAGTGAAATACTCATGCGGAAAATTAAATGTAATAAAATATTGGATAAAGAAGTGAAAAAATACATTATATATGTATGAGTATATTATAAATATGTGTAATGATAATTTTAGGGTCAAGTTTTTACGCGTTTAGGACCCGGGCTTAATTTATAGCAGCCGAGCCTCATCAAGCTTTTTCTCGGGACAGATATTTTCAACAATTTTCATCACTTCACAGCCCATAACTCCATCGGGTTTTTTTAAAATCCAATTACAAGATGTAAAAAAATAATAATAATAACGTCATCGATTTTCGCCATCATTTGACGTACTCAAAACAGTTCACGATTTCGACTTTTCTTATAAATATAATGTCGTTACAGAAATGATTCGTCAGTCAATTATTTTTTTAAGATTAGGCCGCGGGCCAGACTTTGGACACCCTTCCTTAATATATATATTATATTTTCAGAAAAGTTTGACCTCAACCCCTAAAATCTGAGACAAGGTGCCATTGAGATAGGGTCCCGCTGAGACCGGGTGCCATTGAGGCAGGGTGCCGCTGAGACAGGGTGCCATTGAAACAGGGGGCCATTGAGACAGGGTGCCATTGAGACAGGGTGCCGCTGAGACAAGGTGCCATTGAGGCAGGGTGCCGCTGAGACAAGGTGCCATTGAAACAGGGGGCCATTGAGACAGGGTGCCATTGAGACAGGGTGCCGCTGAGACAAGGTGCCGCTGAGACAGGGTGCCATTGAAACAGGGGGCCATTGAGACAGGGTGCCATTGAAACAGGGGGCCATTGAGACAGGGTGCCATTGAAACAGGGTGCCATTGAGACAGGGGGCCATTGAGACAGGGTGCCGCTGAGACAGGGTGCCATTGAAACAGGGGGCCATTGAGACATGGGGCCGCTGAGACAGGGTGCCATTGAGACAGGGTGCCATTGAGACAGAGTGCCATTGAAACACGGTGCCATTGAGACAGGGTGCCGCTGAGACAGAGTGCCATTGAAACACGGTGCCATTGAGACAGGGTGCCATTGAGACAGGGTGCCGCTGAGACAGAGTGCCATTGAAGACAAGTTGCCATGGAAACAGGGTGCCATTAACACAGGGTGCATTGAAGACAAGTTGCCATGGAAACAGGGTGTCATTAATACAGGGTGCATTGAAGACAAGTTGCCATTGAGACAGGCAGGGAGAGAGGGTACAAGGAGACAGGCAGCCAGGAAAACAATTTGCTACTAGTTCTGAAACTCAATGCGCTATAACAAATTTATTTTGTTGGTATTTCTCAATTTAATGTTTTTAAATAATTCTTTGTTTTTGGTGTGTTTTTTTAATTTACATTTTTTGTTTGTTTTTTGTGTTTTTTTTGTTGTTGCTGTTAAAATTTTATATTGTTTATTTATTTTTAAATTATAATAATTTCTAATCATAAATAATATAGTCTGAAACAATATAGTGAAACAAAAGCTAGACAATTAACTTCGATTATTTACTTTGAAAAATAATGTGACGGTATCTATATATATAATTCTCTTCATGGGACCATGCCAGGCAAGTAAGCAGCAAAAATATGTGCAACCGAGCATGACGAATGACCCTCGCTCGGGTCAACTAAACACAGTTGACGGTTGGCAAGCGAAGGTAGTGGAGGGGTGGGGCATGTCTTGAGACAGCAATGTTTTTTACATTCACTTTCGAAGTTCCTGCACAGTGTGTATGTATTTCGTAGTATATTGGTTATTACATCCGCCTAACATGCGGAAGGTCTTAGGTTCAAGCCCAAGTGGCAACATATGTTTTTTTTAATTTTTAAAAATGTCAATGCCTATTCTTTTCCCCCCTTTCTTAGCAAACATAAACACCGCTTCGCATGTCACGAAAAAAAGCTTTGTTCAATGTTATATCAATTCCTTCACCAGGTACCTGTCTGTTTCTATTGGTCGCATATTTCGTTCATGGACGAAGTTGTTGCTCTCCAACTTGGCTTCATGGCTGTAATATTTGTTTATATATTGTGGCGATGTCCTAAATACTTACCAGAAATGCTTCGGTGGTCCCCCATCGTTCACCCGCGGTGTTCCCATTTGTTCGTGCTACTGTTTGTGTCCGTTCTCCCCCTCCCTTTTTTTCTTGCACTATCTATGAGCAAGTCTGCGGCGTATGCTACGCCGCGGGGCGTCTAGTCTATATATATAATTCTCTTCATGGGACCATGCCAGGCAAGTACGCTGCAAAAATATGTGCAACCGAGCATGACGAATGACCCTCGCTCGGGTCAACTAAACACAGTTAACGTTTGGCAAGCAAAGGTAGTGGTGGAGTGGGGCATATCTTGAGAGCAGCAATGTTTTTTACATTCACTTTTGATGTTCCTGCTCAGTGTGTATGTATTTCGTAGTGTATTGGTTATTACATCCGCCTGACATGCTGAAGGTCTTAGGTTCAAACCCAAGCGGCAACATATGTTAAATGCTAATGCCTGTTCTTTTCCCCCATTTCTTAGCAAACATAAACACCGATTCGCATGTCACGGAAAAAAGCTTAGTTCAATGTTATATCAATTCTTTCACCAGGTACCTGTCTGTTTCTATTGATCGCATATTTGGTGCATGGACGAAGTTGTTGCTCTCCAACTTGGCTTCATGGCTGTAATATTTGTTTATATATTGTGCCGATTTCCGAAATACTTATCAAAAATTCTTCGGTGGTCCCCCAACGTTCACTCGCGTTGTTCCCATTTGTTCGTGCTACTGTTTGTGTCCGTTCTCCCCCTCCTCCTTTTTTTCTTGCCCGTTCTTTTTCCCCCCCTTTCTTAGCGAATATAAACACCACCTCTCCAGGCATGCGTAATAGTGTGTACCCTTAGGAGTGTGTACCTCAGTCGCTCAAGCTCAAGCTGTGTCCTCAGTCGCTTTGTTATCTTCTACAGTCGTCTGAGCCACGTTGCCTTTCCTTTGTTCTCTTCGTTTTGTCCCAGATGCTTTGTTTTAATTTTGCCCCTTCGTATTGCCATTCGTTTCCTAACCATGGCTACCGCTTCACATATATTTCGTGGAGTCAACGGGTCTTTCAGTGTAGTCGAAATTCCTGCATCAGGTAACTTTTTATTTCTATCTGTCGCATATTTCTGGAAAAATGTCATCGACGAAACTGTTGCTCTCGAACTTCGCAAGATGGCTGTAAGCTTTGTTTGCGAACATTGGGATAACTATGGTGACGCCCTGTCCGTTGTTCTTACTCACGGAAGCACAGTCATACACTCAGCTCGACAATACGCTGCGTACATGAATAATTCCGGCGTTTATGGTGGCGAGGCTGAAATTGTGGCGATGTCTCAAATACTTCCCGCTACTATCACTATTCACTTCCGAGAACGTCCGCATGACCCTCCTCGAGTTTACAATCCGGGTCAAAGTCTCTCCATATCCCTGCTATTTAGCGGTCCTTTGGATCATGGTCATTATGAAGTTCTCTTGCCTGTCACAAACACACGTGATGACCATCTGGTGCCATCTGTTGACAACGTCGGCAAGTGCACCAACATTAAACACCCATGTGATCTCCACGCTGATCTGACTTCACCTTCCCACTCTCCTGTTACTGATGAACATTTACAAACGCCGGGATTTCATTGCAACATTTGCTCTAAACAGTTCACACAAAAATATAATCTCAATGCACATTTAAAAAAACACTCCAGTGAACAAACGCATTCCATAGAGGACTTTAAATGCACCATTTGTTCCAAAACCTTCCGACTCCAGAGATATCGCAACGCACATTTAAAAAGACACTCCAGTGAACAAACGCATCCCACAGAGGACTTTAAATGCAACATTTGTTCCAAAACCTTCCGCCTCCAGAGATATCTCAACGCACATTTAAAACACACTCCACTGAACGAATGATGCAATGTGACCATTGCCAGCAATGCTTCAAAACAATTCGCACTCTCAAGAAGCACTTACAAACTAAACATGTACATGTAGCAACACATTCAACAACATTTCCTTGCAGCATTTGCGACCAACAGTTTCACGCACACAGAAATCTTACTAACCATTTGAAAACACATGCCCTGACGAAATCCTTCCAGTGTCAATACAGCACTGAATCGTTCACAACATCATCTCTTCTCAACAAACATACAAAAACACACCGCCATGACACATTCTTTGAGTGTGTACATTGCAAACGTTCTTTCAAACAGTGCCATCTTCTCGCAAACCACATGCACATTCATCGCATTCAACTTTCCGCTGCGTTTCAAGAACACACTGCCATTCCTATCGAGGAACACAACATTGGACTACCTACCGCACTATGTACTTCTTGCAATGCTCTTCATTGGCCATCAGAGGTAAACAAATCCGGACATTATTCTAAGTGTTGTCGTCAGGGCAAAGTGTCTTTGCCACCGCTATCCCAAACTCCTCCTTTATTACAAAACCTCTTGAGTGGCAAGAATCCGCTGTCCCGACATTTCTGTGATCATATCAGGGAATACAACTCTGCTTTAGCTTTCGCATCAATGGGCGCCCACATCGCTCAACCACCTGGTCATGGACCTTATGCTTTCCGAATCCACGGTCAAAAATTATCATCAAGTCTCTCCATTGTATACCAATCCTAACACGCCCCCTCGATACGGTCAACTATATATCTTCGATTCTGCTGAGGCTACCACTCAACGTTTGCAAAACGATTGTAACAGTGCTTGCAGTGATATGTTGTTGTTGCAACTAGACAAAATGTTACGACAGGTTAACCCCTTCGCTAAATCCTACATGCAAATGCACGAAATTATCACTCATAATAACCCTGTTGCTGCTGTACGAATGGTGTTCATGGAAAATCCAACTCTGGATATGAGAAGGTATAACGCGCCATCCTGTCAAACTGATGTTGCTGCTATCTTTGTAGGGGAAGACGGGGAACCTCCTGCACAACGCGATATTTGCATATACCCAAGAGGAGATGCTTGCAAGCGTATCTCTGTACTCAATATGAACTGTGACCCCATGGTTTATCCACTACTATTACCTTACGGAGATCCAGGCTGGCACATACAATTGACCCATGTTGAAGAAAAGCAAACAGCGAACAGAACCCGAGTCACACAACTCCAATTTTATGCTTACAGGCTTGCCATGACATCTGCATTCAGCATCTTGCATTCCAGCGGCAAACTCTTCCAGCAATATGTCGTAGACGCATATGTCAGAACAGAAGGCGCACGTTTACATTACCTACGCTCCCATCAACAAGATTTGCGCGTAGAACAATACAGGGGACTGATGGATGCTATCTCTGCGAAAGCACTAGACAATAACCTTCGCCCTGGACAGTTGATTATTCTTCCCTCTACGTTTCAAGGCAGTCCACGGTACATGCAACAGAACTACTAAGACGCGATGGCAATTGTCCGCAAATGTGGAAAGCCTGACTTATTCCTAACATTCACCTGCAATCCTGCTTGGCCGGAAATCTCTAACGCCATTTCCCATCATGAGCGCCCAGAACACAGACCTGATGTCGTTGCCCGCGTCTTTCATATCAAACTTCGGGAGTTCCTAACTGACATTCTGGAGAGGAATATTTTCGGCAATGTAGTCGCATACATTTTCGTCATTGAGTTCCAAAAACGAGGCTTGCCTCATTGCCATATGTTACTGACACTTGATTCACAGTGCAAAATAAGGACCAAAGATGACATAGACAAATATGTCTGCGCTGAGCTTCCAAATCCCGAAATACACCCTCGACTTTTCCAAATGGTCACTAAATGCATGGTACATGGTCCGCGTGGCACGCTCAATGCCAACTCACCTTGCATGAAAGACGGCAAGTGCACCAAAAATTTCCCAAAGGACTTCAACGCCGAGACACAAGAAAACACACAAGGGTACCCCATATACCGCCGCAGACAGGGCACAACAGACATTGTTGGCAAATACGACATCGATAATCGTTGGATAGTACCTTACAATCCCTGGCTTTCTCAGAAATTCAATGCTCACATTAACGTTGAAGTGTGCGCGTCCATTCAATGTATCAAGTATCTATATAAGTATGTCTACAAAGGACACGACGCTGCATCCATTGCACTTCAGAAGGAGCCAGCCGATGGTGTTTTCCAACATGACGAAATACAAAATTTCCTTGATGGTAGGTATGTTAGTGCTCCTGAGGCTATGTGGCGTTTGAACGAGTACAGTCTTCAGAAAAATCGCACGTTATTACACGATTACCAGTTCATTTGCCAGAACAACAAGTCTTCTTCTTTCATGAGGGTCACGAAGAACGAGCGCTACAAAGACAGGCCAACAAAAGCACCATGCTCTTAGCTTGGTTTGAACTCAACAAGACCGATCCTGAAGCTGTGGAGTTACATTACACTGATGTTCCCCAACATTACAGATTCCAACAATCCTCTGGAAAATGGCAAAAGAGAATTAGAGGAGGCACAAAATTGATCGGTAGAATGCCTGTTGTTGCCATTAACGACACCGAACGTTATTACCTCAGGCTTCTCCTTACCCGTTCCGTAGGCGTCACAAGTTTAAACCTTCTACGAACTGTCAACGGCGTGGAATGTAACACTTTCAAAGAGGCGTGCCAACAATAGGGTCTTCTTAAAGACGACAAGATATGGCATGATACTCTTACTGAGGCATCTCAGATACGAATGCCACCGTTCTTGCGACAACTTTTCGTTTTCGTCTGTGTCTTCGGCGAACCACATAACGTTCCACACCTTTGGGACACGCATAAACTCTCCCTTTCTGAGGACTTTCTCAGAATATATTCCACACGCACCGCTTGCATGTATGCTCTCGCAGAAATAAATGACATGCTCCAACCACATGGCCTCAACCTGCACAAATTACACCTACCCCTCACTGACATTCTTCCAATGTGTCATTCCTCTTCCGTCTTCGACGCTCAGGCTGAACACTCCCACGCTATGGAACACTACGACAAACTCAACACAGAACAAAAGCACGCTGTTGACACTGTTTTGGACGCTGCATACAACGACTCCCATCCGCTACAAACCTGCTTCTTCTTAGATGGTCCCGCAGGAACAGGGAAAACATTTGTCTACAAAACCCTGATTCATACAATCAGAGCCAGGGGAGACAATCCTATAACCGTTGCATCAACAGGAATAGCAGCAACATTGTTACCGGGTGGACGTACTGCACATTCGGTGTTTAAAATACCGTTGCAGCTCACTACTACTTCAACATGCAATATCAAACCTAACTCGCAACACGCGCAACATATTCTGCAATCCAAATTGATTATATGGGACGAGGCGCCAATGACACATGCATACGCATTCCAGGCAGTTGACAGGTTGTTACGTGATCTCACAGGTGAGACGCACCCATTTGGAGGGAAAACAATACTATTGGGTGGAGATTTCCGACAAATACTCCCCGTCATTCTGCGTGGCTCCCGAGCACTCACTGTCGCCAGTTGCATTAACAAGCAATCTTTGTGGCGTCACATGCATGTACTTACACTGACGAAAAATATGAGAGCTCTTCCTGACGAACAACATTTCGCAAAATGGCTTCTCGATGTTGGAGATGGGACAAATGGAACACCTGTAACATTACCTTCACATTGTTTTCCTGTTCATTCTGATCCCGTTCAACAACTATATGGCGACCTCGACTTCTCAACTGTCACTTGGGAACAACTCAGTACGCGAGCTATATTAAGTGTCACGAACGAAGACTCCCTGCACCTGAATGAACAAGTATTGAAACTTATCCCAACCGACGAAGTAACTTTCACCAGCTTTGACTCCATCGTTACAGATGATCCCGCAGATCAACTTTCATTCCCCGAAGAATTTCTGAACAGTCCTACCCCTACTGGCATGCCTCCACATAAACTGAAAATTAAAATTGGTTCAGTCGTAATGCTTCTTAGAAACCTCATGCCAGCAAGAGGTCTCTGTAATGGCACTAGACTGACTGTTACCAGCATTCACCGCAACGTACTGGAGTGTAAAACTATCGCAGCTGATACCTCACAAACTGTCATTATATCCCCGGATATCCTTGACTCCATCAGATTCAAATTTGCCTTTTACCTTTACGCGCAGACAATTCCCTGTGAGATTAGCCTTTGCCATGACAATAAATAAAGCACAGGGCCAAACGTTCAAAAAGATATGCCTGTATCTTCCAAAACCTGTTTTCAGTCATGGACAATTGTATGTTGCTCTCTCTCGAGTTCCTTCTTTTCATTCACTCACAGTCGTTTGCCCAAACCCACCCCATTTGGACAACTGTGTCTTTCAGGAAGTCTTCACCCGTCACTAAATCATTAGCGGCGTATGCTACGCCGCGGGTCAGCTAGTGAAGAATTAAAACTGAACTTTTGCCTCCTTTTTCACGCATTGTGAAATTGCACTTTAGCTCATTTGGAATTTATAATATTTTTTTCTTAACTTTGTGACAGACCTCAACAATATTGAGTTTCTTATATGTCTAATATGTCTATATATCTGCCTGATCTGACTACATCTGCAAGGGTTTTGAGAGTTCACACAGTTGTCTTAGAAAATGGTGTCAAAAAGCAATTATTTATCTTTAAACTTTGACCTATTTTTGAATTTTCAAAAACGTACAATTAAAACAAAAAATTTGAGGTATAATAAAAAATGTGTGCAGTTCTGCATCAATGATTGGCGTTGACTGCAATGAATGGTGTTAGGGCATCAGTGACTTGTGCTGTCATCATTAGGTTGCCTAGGGCTCATCTCTCACACTCAGCTAAATAGGAAAAAAAATGTTTTAAAATATGTTTAAAGTTTTGTAATCTAACAACATTAAAGTAAAACTAGGGCTGTTTTAAGCTCTGTGTGGACCAATTAGCCAGTCCTCCCAAATTTTTCATTGTTAATTTCCGTAATTTCAAGTAATTTGGCTTAAAGTCTTCCCCTGAAAAACAGTGAGTGCAGGATAAAGGAAGCTAGTGAGGAATAGATGTTTTGTGACTGTCATCGGACGAGAGAGCTACGCAATGGTGAACTATTGTTAACTAGATCTAGTAGTTATAAACAATGTTCCCATGCAGATGTGCTGAAGCTATCTGAATGACACCACGCAGCAGAGTTTGATAAAAATAACTTGTGTGTTTGAAGGATGAAAAATGTGTGCACATGAAAAATTTATGTTTTATCACTTTGCACACGAACAATGTTCCCTTTAAGCTGCGCGGCTGAGAAGATATCTGAGCGACGCCGCGCAGCAAATTTTGTTAAATATTACACACAAAAGACATGCTGTGCAACTTTGCACACGAGCTGTTTTACTTTGCACGAGGACCACCTAACAGACATAACTTGACGGGTAACATTGGTTAGAATTACACTTGGGTTATCTCCTCCTTAATCAGTCTAGACATAAACAGAAACACAAAAGCAGTAAATCACAATTCAGAAACTCTTATTGTTAAAATTTTCTGTGTTGAAGTAAAATAAGAAATCCCTAACTGTTAGACGGAAGGAAATTAGGCTATAATGAAATCAGGTTTACAATCCAAGAGACTAAATTAATTCATTTTTGTTATCTCGCACCACATACAGGGGCCGGGCTGCAAATGATGGGAACTGCTGCATGGCATAGAATTTTGTTTCTTCAGCCGCACTTATTTTTTATAAAACCTGACATTTGGACTCCATACGATTTATTTCGTGTAATTTAACATTGTAAAAAAATATTATTAGTTTATATCAATTCTGAGAGGCGATGTAAATCAAGTCAAGTTTAGAAGAAAAAAAAGATTTCATTAGCCAAACACAATGAATAATAGTCTCAATAACAACAGCAGTGACGTTATTCGGCAATTTGTGTCATAAACTAATTGTAAGCAGACGTCATGACGTTATATCGGCAGACATAATAATCGATAAATCAGAAAAAGACGCTAGCTCCAGGCATTTTTCCATTGGTTTAAAAAAAATTAATTCTGATGTGTTTTTCATCATATTTTAAATTTATTTATTGTATTTCTTCTTTTTTTAAATAGCATTAGCCTGCAACGAAATGTTAATTAATAGAAATATCGGTGTTTTTAACATTTTTAAAAAAATCTCAAATATTTTAAAAGAAAACGGAAGGGGAGATATTGCTGCGTTTTCCCTCTCTCCTAGCAAGCATCCTTTGAATACTTTGATCTTCACACTTTTGTATCTACCAGACAAATACCGAGTGGACTGCTTTCAGTGTTTCGACAACTGGTATCATACTGACAAATATAAGGCAACAAACATGCATTAGTGATAAATTAATATTTCCTCCACTATTTTGAACATTTATGCGCACCTTTGAAAGGACGTATGTCTAAGCTCATCAGTCTCGTGGACCCGTTTTGGAGCGTGGTCCCATTGAGGGGCGTGTCTTGTTTTTGGGCGTGGTTCCGTTGAGGGGCGTGGTCTTGCTATTGGGTGTGGTCCCGTTGAGGGGCGTGGTCTTGTTGTGAGACGAGGTCCCGTTGAGGGGCGTGGTCCCATTGAGGGGCGTGTCCCGTTGAAGGACGTGGTCCCGTTTAGGGGCGTGGTCTTGTTGTGAGACGAGGTCCCGTTGAGGGGCGTTGTCCCGTTGAGGGGCGTGGTCACGTTTTGGGACTTGGCCAGGTTCATTATCAAGATCATTAAAATCCTGACAGCACAGACCAAACTCACACATGTGTTGACAATCATTCGTCTAGTAAGTCTAGTATTAAAATTGCTTAGAACTGCATGAATGGCATCTGTCCGTCTACGAAAGACGATAGATTTATCTTTATTGTTTGCAGCTCTTGGTGTGGCTGATGAGACCAATCCTCGAGTTACAGTCTCTTCTGCATGTCACACACACGAATGCATGTGGTGGGGCAGTGTTGCCTGGCCTTCCTCTTTGCTCTTTTTCCAACTGCTTCCGCCCTGGTTTGTTTCTCGGCTCTTAGTGATCCTTCTTTCACTAAAGCCCACCACGTGGACCAATCCTCTGCCAGGTTTTCCCAGTTTTATATGTCAATGTTGGCTGCTTTCATGTCTCTTCTGCATATGTCCATGTTTATGAGACATGGCCGACCAAATGACCTTTCCCTGTCGCCAGCTCGCTGTATAGCTCCTTGGGTATGCAACCAGTTTGCATTCTCTTGACGTGTCCAAGCCATCAGAGGCATCTTTGACTTAATATAGCAGGAATGCTGCTCATTACTGGTCATGATTGCTTGAGCCAGGACCTCCGTGTTGGGGACTGACTCTTACCATTTGATGTCTAGGATGCTGCGCAGGCGCACTGTGTCCTGCATGTTATCGTGGAATTGTTTGATGATGTTAAGCAGATGTGTAGGGCAGCCTATTTTTACTAAGATCTGGAAAAGGCCACTTCTGATGACAAGATCAGAAGTTTTAGTGAGGTCGACGAACGCGATGTAAAGAGGTATATGTTGCTCCATGCAGCTGGCGCAGAGAGAAGATCATGTCTTTAGTTGATCTTCCGGCTAGAAAGCCACATAGCGATTCTGGGAGTACACGCGATGCTAGGGTCTGCAGGCGTGTTAATGCAACTTGGGCGAAGGCCTTTCCAACTATACTGAGGTGGGAGACTCCACGATAGTTATTGTAGTCACTCTTGTCTCCTTTAATACAATGTAACGATGTTTTTATCTTTCAATTTTTGTGGTATCTGCATTTTTCTTGGCACTCTTAAGGGAATGTAGAGTTTCTGGGCAAGGCCTCTCTGTATAGGATAAGAGAGCCTTTCTTTTTGGATCAGTGACATGCTTCGTTTCAACCCAGTGAGCCTCAAACCATTCTGCACTTTTGCCTTCTCTCTTGCCAAATGCCGCAATAGCTGAACCATATATGATGTCCAGCAGATGTGAACAAATGGTCACATCTGCTTAGAACTTCAATTTAAAAAGTGCACCGACAAACCAAATTTTAGTAAGTTATGGCAATCAGTGAGCCTTGTCTGTGCAAATATTGCATTTAGACGACATTTGAACGCTGAGTTCATAGGTTTACAGATTCTGCATAGTCGGCACCTGATTGGGAAGGAAAGACGCATATATACTAAATCACTTAGTTTCCAATATCCATTCGATTTCCCAGGATCCACTAAGTTAACGGCTAATATTATCCAATAAATTATCTTCCAATGAACTACTGTCATAATTCGTTTGATGACCAAACATGATTTCGACCACCGACTTATGCAACAGCAGGCATTGCTCTTCAAGTCGACATTTCGACCATCAGACAGTTCTTAACCCTGATAAAAGACAAGTCATGCGATACTTCAAAATAAATATTTTAATGTTTTAATTTTAATAAAAGCAGATTTCACAACAATCTTCTGGAAATTAAATATCGATTCATCAACATTTCATTTGACGCACGGCCAGAGATGATGGAATGAAACTTCTGGTTAGGGTTTTTGATTGAAGATTGAGTTTCAGCATTTCAGATGGTTAAATGAATTCTTAATTAACGTTATTGATAAATATAGCACTTCTACTTCATGAGCTCATCATTTTATAAACAAATTATTATTATTTTTTAAATAAAGATTGTTTGTCTGAATTGTTTGTTTTTTTAAATTGTCGTCTGCGGAGGTATTATCAAGATTCTAGATGCTGCAAAGTTCATTTCTATATTAGCCATAATGCAGTCGTTATTTATTTTAGTGTAAATCTTGAAGCAATAAGATTTATTTTCTTTTCTTTTTTTCAGGAAGGTAATGCTACGAAGGTTTTCTTAAGAGTATGGGGGACGTGCACAGAAGGAAAAAAAATAATCAAAATACACGTGGCACGGGACATCACAGCCGTGACGCCGCCAAAAGCCTCATCAAAGGTAGGAAACTCTGAGCTCAGTTTATGCATCAGAAAGACACTAGAGCTTCAAGAGACTAAAGGCAACATTTCTGTAATAATTAAACCTTTGTTCGCGAATCTAAATCCATTTTCTTTTGGTAAAGTATTGTTTAATTTTTTTTTCATTTTTAATTACATCGTTTTATTTTATTTATTTTAAAAAATATATATTTCGAATTTGAGTTTTCAATTTATTGATTCGTCTCATTTCCTCGGCAGAGCGATTTTAAGTGTTAAATTGAATATGCTTAGAGAGCGTCTCAGTCTCAGCTAAGGTTGAGTTGTTGGTTTATTGTGGATACGGATCAATATTCCTATTTCCTTAATCCATTCTAATTTTTATTTTAACTATGGTGAGCTATTAAAGGCTGCCAGTTCCTTATTTCTAACAAGTCCAAATACTGCCGGCAACAGTATGCCTCAAAGTCATCCAAAGTTGTTGTTTTGTCTCACGGTTTGCTCATCTGAATGCAATATCAAATACGTTTTTTACCTTCTCATTCCCTCATTGTATGTCATTAAATTCTTCAGTTTCGTTTAATATTTGATCTTTTTGGTTCCACTCTATTCATCTCAGTTACTTTTTTTTTATAAGCCTGTTTAAATTATTAAGATATTGTTTCTTTAGAACCATCACTTTCTATTTCTAGCCCAGGATAAAGGACACACGTTTTTATTAGATAAAATACATTATTTTTTCCAGATTGAAACTCACAGAAGACCACGTAAGATTATATTAAACATATTGCATGCTTATCGACAATTACTTGTGGCCATAAGTAATTACAATAGAACTCCAGCATCGTCTGCTAGGAATGTTGAGAGAGTAGAGATCAGTGGCATCACTAAGGGAGTGCGAGGGGTCCCGACCACACCGGGTGACACCATCATAATGGGTGACACCATCACAATGGGTGACACCATCACAATGGGTGACACCATCACAATGGGTGACACCATCACAATGGGTGACACCATCACAATGGGTGACACCATCACAATGGGTGACACCATCACAATGGGTGACACCATCACAATGGGTGACACCATCACAAGGGGTGATACCATCACAAGGGGTGACACCAAAATGTACAATTCTACATGTTCCCATTATTTGGCACTGGCAGACTCGAGTGGTAAGTCGTGAGGGGGTGACACCATGAGCTACCGCACTGGGTGACACTAACCCTAGTGACGCCTCTGGTACAGATGAAACGTATTGACCAGCCATTTGATTTCATCGGTCCGTGATTCCTTCTCACATCAGCTCTCACGTGACGTGAGTGAAGCTTGATGTCCGAAAATTTACTGAACGTGTTTTTTAACTTGGCGGGTGCCCGCAGTCGGAAATTGTGGATTTCTATTTCTTGTTTATTTTTGCGTTTTGTTGTAATAGGAAATAGGATCCAAAGATATGGAATAAAAGTTTTTAATTAGGTTTTTTTTTAAGTATGTGTGCTTTTTTCACCTTTTCTAGTTGTGTTATCAGAGAGAGGGCGTGGCACCGTGATAACACCCTCACTGTGTAGTGACCTCGCGTGGAAAACTGCACATTTTGTGTAATATGGTTCTTGATGGTTTCATAATTTTTCAAAAGAACACATTAGAGCCATGGTCGTCTTATCCATAGGCAGAGTAGGCGTTATGTCTTGGGCCTAATAATTTTTAAGGGGCCTACAAATGTTTTTAGGGGCTTACGAAAACAGAAAATATGAATTGGGTAAGTCACCTGTAAAATAGAGCAGAAATAGAGAATACCAATTTAAAAACTTGTATTTCACTAACCACGAGAGTTTAAAACAAAAACAACTTTGATCAGGATCTGTATTAAAGTATCATGAAATTTTTCGCTCATTTTCCAGTCTCGAGTAGAGCAACGTCGTGTTTGTTTCGTCGTTTTACAGAATTTAACTTTTTATGAGCTGCATTGTTCCGAAAAGTGTTGTCCTCTTCGCGGCTAGGACACGAGACGACTACTATCACAGAGCAGACTGTGATCATGAAACCAAGAGTAGTCTATCCTGGCGGGCGACGCTTGAACTTTTAGGTGGTAGTAATGCCATATACGGTAACAGTCGCAGTGCGGATCTTAAACGAAGCATAGATGAATATGCGATGTTGATGATGAAAACCAAAGCACCCTTTGAGGGTCGGGTAATCTAAAGCGACCGCTTTTGACGCTAGTTCACATGTAGGATCAGCTTCAGTTCGGGAAACGTACGTTAATCTTTTAGAATTTGTTCACAATATTCAGTTTGTCTGCCCTAAATGAAAAACTCTATATGAAGAGATATCTCAAAGTGAATTTAGAACGACAATGTGGTGATAGTAAATTTAGGAAGTAGATAATTCCTACATTGGTTGAGAACATTGAAACACTTTAAAAGTGAGACCTGATTGGAAGTTGTTAGAGTACAAACAAGCTCTCTCCTGAAGTCTACTATCTCATGGTTTTTATCATGGTGAATTCATGAGCAAGAAGCCTCTGAGAACAGAAACTATGTATAGAGCAATTGATGCTCTAATATGGAACAAACCAGACTTTAATAACAACTTGAAATTTCGTCTATAGAAAGTGATAAGGTAAAGAAATGTGAAATTTATAAAATTGCTTGTATCTTTGCTTCAATAATTATCACGGAAATAAGTTTTAACTGCCAAATTTAATTTCGTGATACAATTTATTCTTTTCATTTTTACAAGATGTTTCTTAATTTTTCACCTGATGTCTTTCATCGATTTATAACTTAATTAACTAACGGTACCAAGATTGAAATAATCAGTCCCTTTGTGCACTGGTTATGTTACGTGTGCAGCTCAGCTATTTGGTTCAAATGAACAATCGTCTATACCCAAAACAGTTTTGGAACTATTGTTCTAAAGAGTTTGGGAATCACTATTCTAAAGAGTTTGGGAACCACTATTCAAAACAGTTTGGGAACCACTATTCAAAACAGTTTGGGAACCACTATTCAAAACAGTTTGGGAACCACTATTCTACCTAGTTTGGGAACCACTATTCTAAACATTTAGGGAACCACTATTCTAATGAGTTTGGGAACCACTATTCTAAACATTTAGGGAACCACTATTCTAAACAGTTTGGGAACCACTATTCTAATGAGTTTGGGAACCACTATTCTAAACAGTTTGGGAATCATTATTCTAAAGATTTTGGGATCCACTATTCTAAAGAGTTTGGGAACCACTATTCTAAACAGTTTGGTAACCTCTATTCTAAACAGTTTGGGGGGAAATATTCTAAAGATTGTGGGAACCCATTATTCTAAATTCTCATTCTCGTTAATCTCCAGGTGTGTGAACTCTGCTCAAACTCCAGGAGCTGTTGAAAGATTTTAATTTCAAGAACAAAGCTCTTCCTTAAGTACCATCACTCAAATCAAGTGTGAGTACGATTGTCAGATCAATATGGTCACTTTATCACTTGTCTAATGTACGTCATTGTCACAGTGGATGTCGAGGCGCGTTTATACAGTTTTTATAGACACACACACGCACTTGATACTCTATTCCCCAGCGGGTTTGGCGAGAAATAACACCAATAATGTTCGCAAGTTGCAACTGATTGACGTTCATAAGTGGCGCTCTTTGTTTGTTCGTCAGAATACGGGAGACAAGAGCGAGATTGGGAGCAGACTCACAGATACAACGAAAGTTTTAACATCAAAGCTTATGTTGTTTTCGAAAAAGAGCAATGCACTGAGAGAAACTCATTTAGTCGCCCAGATTTAGGGAATATTTTTAGCACTGTTCTTCATTTTTACACGCTTTTATTTAAGTCACAATGTTTGTATGTTGTATCCATCCTTCCATCCATCTATCCTTCCTTCAAAACTTGAAACGTGAAATTATACCACTTCTGATGGTCATAGAGATCTAACAATTTTACCACAGATAGATCTCGGATGACAATGCATTGTATCAAAATTTCAGATCGATCGAATGTACCGTTTTGAAATTATTGCATTTTTAGTTTATCTATAGTCTATATTTAAGCATCGGTACCCGTCTGCTTTGTTGACATCCATGAGTTCACCACGTGAACACAACACCGTGGTATAAAACGTTGTGCGGGCGCTTATGTGGTGTTTGGTATAAAATAAAACAAACCCGTAAAAACAAAGTTTTTGACTATAAATCCCTTATATATGAGACATAACTAAAAGTATTTACAAATATTTACAGATTGAATATGTGGTAACTCAAATTTGCTTCATAACCCTGGGGCGGGGGGGGGTGGTAGAGGGGGAAAAGTCTGGTCACCTATTCGCTTGACCGAGCTCAGCATGACACGTAAAATGTAAACAAAAGCACGCGGGTACGTCGCTGGGTCGCCTCAAAGTGTCAACTCAAACTTTCACGTGGGAAAAAAACAATAACAAACCGTGAATTTGAATTACATACGTCATATAAGGATAAACTAAAAATGCATTAATTTAATTACGGTACGATCGATCGATCTGCAATTATGATACGATGCATTGTTAGGTGAGACGGGTCCGTGTGCCAAATTTCAGCTCGATCGGATCACTGGAAGTGGGTCATTTTTAAATCCCTTATATTAACTTCGCGGCCGTCTCTGTCTGTTGTCATCTCATGGGCGGGCGGGCGGGCGGGCGGAAAAACAAAAGTCGAAAATGACCCACTTCCCGTGATTCGATCGAGCTGAAATTTGGCACACTGACCCGTCTGACCTAACAATGCATCGTATCAAAATTTCAGATCGATCGAACGTACCGTAATTAAATTAATGCATTTTTAGTTTATCCTTATATGAGGTATGTAATTCAAATTCACGGTTTGTTATTGTTTTTTCCCCACGTGAAAGTTTGAGTTGACGCATTGAGGCTACCCGTCGAAGCGACGGGGTGCTTTTGTTTACATTTTACGTGTCACGCTGAGCTCGGTCAAGCGAATCGGTGACCAGACTTTTCCCCTCTTACCCTCCCACCCACCCCTCCCCCACCCTCCACTAGTGTTATGAAGCAAACTTGAGTTAAGACAGATTCAGTCTGTAAATGTTTGAAAATAATCAATACTGTTAGTTATGTCTCATATATAAGGGATTTATAGTCAAAAACTTTGTTTTTACGGGTTTGTTTTATTGACTTTTCTTTTTCCGCTCGCCCAGCCCATGAGATGACGACAGACAGAGATGACCGGCCGCGAAGTCAATATAAGGGATTTAAAAAATAGTGGTAAAAAAGATGTGTGGGCTTCAGACGTGAATTTTAAAGAGTTTTTATTATTAGTTTTTAAAAAAAGCTGTAAAAACAAAGTTTTTTACTATAAATGCCTTATATATGAGACATAACTTAAAGTAGTGATTATGATAAAAGCGTGTCCTTTTTAAAAAAAGATTTTTTAATCCCTTATATTAACTTCACCGCCGTCTCTCTCTGTCTCTCTGTCTGGTGTCATCTCATCATCTCATGGGCGGGCGGGCGGAAAAACAAAAGTCGAAAATGACCCGATTCCCGTGATTCGATCGAGCTGAAATTTGGCACACTGACCCGTCTGACCTAACAATGCATCGTATCAAAATTTCAGATCGATCGAACGTACCGTAATTAAATTAATGCATTTTTAGTTTATCCTTATATGAGGTATGTAATTCAAATTCATGGTTTGTTATTGTTTTTTTCCCACGTGAAAGTTTGAGTTGACGCATTGAGGCGACCCGTCGAAGCGACGGGTTGCTTTTGTTTACATTTTACGTGTCACGCTGAGCTCGGTCAAGCGAATCGGTGACCAGACGTTTCCCCTCTTACCCTCCCACCCACCCCTCTCCCCCCCCCTAGGGTTATGAAGCAAAATTGAGTTAAGACAGATTCAGTCTGTAAATGTTTGAAAATAATCAATACTGTTAGTTATGTCTCATATATAAGGGATTTATAGTCAAAAACTTTGTTTTTACGGGTTTGTTTTATTTAAATATTTAATTATGTTACTATTTGTTTGTTTATTTTTACCACGTTTTTATTAACTCGCCTTCGTTGGGCATTGTTTGTCCAAGATTTTTTCAAATCTGCCAACGTAAAATTGAACAACTTCTGATTGTCTTAGAGGTCTGAAAATTTTACCACAGATAGTTCTTGGATGACAATGCATTGTATCAAAATTTCAGATCGATCAAATGTACCGTTATTAAATTATTGAACTTTTAAGTTTATCTATAGTCTATATAAAAGCATCTGTACCGTCGGCTTCTGTTGACATCTGTGAGTTGGCCCCGTGACCACATCACAATGTTTTTAAAACGTTGGGCGGGCGCTTGTGAGGTGTTTGGTAAAATAAATAGAGTTAAAAAAAATATTTTTAAAAACCAGGTTGTTAGAAGTGGACTAAAAAGAATTAAATAAATAGAAGTAAAAAAAGATTTTTTAAAAAACCACGTTTTTATAAGCGGACTAAAAAGAAGACAATAATTTAAAACTTATTAGTTCAAGTACTTCGATTTAATATGACTAAAAACGTGGGGTGGGTGTTTGGTATAAAAATTAAAGATTTCTAATTTAGAAGGCAAAAGAGAGATCTATAAGTGAGAGAATGAGTGAACCGCATATGTTAAACCTCATAAGCGCCCACCCCACGTTTTTAGTCATATTAAATCGAAGTACTTGAACTAATAAGTTTTAAATTATTTTCTTTTTTTAGTCCGCTTATAAAAACGTCGTTTTTTTTAAATGTTTTTTTTACTTCTATTTATGTTGTTTTTAAGCGTTTTGTTTATGACCGACTGACTAAAACGTTGATTAGAGAATTATGTATTTTCATCTTTGTTATCTATATATATATATAACACGCCAGAAATTCGGACAAGCACAAGACGACTCAAGCAAGCAAGCATGACGAATGACCCTCGCTGGAGTCTAGCAATCAGTTTATGGTTGGCAAGCGAGAGTCCTGCAAGAGGGGGTCGTAGCTCAACCGCAGTGAGCATGTGTCGAGACCAACAATGCGTCGGCGGTCCCCCCGACGTTCATTCGCGTTCTTCACATTTTTTGGTGCTGCTGTTTGTGGCCGTTATTTCCCCCTTTTCTGTGCACTATCTATGAGTAAGTCTGCGGCGTACACTACGCCGCGGGTCATATCTAGTTATATTATAAAAAACAACTCAATCAATAGAAGATTTGTTCATCATTAAGATGACGCTCCTGAAGAAATACCTCGCTCCCCATCCGACAACTGTTTTCATACGGTCCTTAGCAAACACATTTTTGAAATCCTGTTCCCCTTTAACGTGTACGTGCTTTTCTAACTGTATGCCTCAGTTATAAGTTATACTTATGTTTCACCCATTTATACTTATGTGCCGCCCAATTATACGTATGTGCCACCCAATTATAAGTATGTGCCACCCAATTATACGTATGTGCCACCCAATTATACGTATGTGCCACCCAATTATAAGTATGTGCCACCCAATTATAAGTATGTGCCACCCAATTATACGTATGTGCCAACCAATTATAAGTATGTGCCGCCCAATTATAAGTATGTGCCACCCAATTATAAGTATGTGCCACCCAATTATAAGTATGTGCCACCCAATTATACGTATGTGCCACCCAATTATAAGTATGTGCCACCCAATTATAAGTATGTGCCAACCAATTATACGTATGTGCCACCCAATTATAAGTATGTGCCACCCAATTTTAAGTATGTGCCACCCAATTATACGTATGTGCCACCCAATTATACGTATGTGCCACCCAATTATAAGTATGTGCCACCCAATTATAAGTATGTGCCGCCCAAACATACATATGCGCCTTTCACATTCGTGAGCCATAACATCGTGTGATCAGTGTCCACTAGGTCACGGCATCTCTTCCGTCACAAAGGGGAGATAAAAGAAAGCACTGTTGATCCAAGACGCAGTAGTGTAGCGTTCGTGTTGGACATCAATTAAAACAACGACAAAGAACTTTGTTCAATGGCTGCCTGACGGGATTAGTGCCCATCACCAACGGGGTGGTTGTCCCTTACAGAGAAATTTTCCAATTAAAAAATTAGTACGCGCTCTTCAGGTCTGCCTTTCAATGATTCACTCACTACTTCAATAACCTATCAGATCGCCATGCGTGTTAGTCTTAGACCGATAGCCGAAGAATTTAATCCTCTTAGTGACCTTAGTTGCTTCATTCCGTTTTTTAAAAAATTCTGCTACCCCCCCCCTCTTTTTAAATCCCTTATATTAACTTCACCGGCGTCTCTCTCTCTCTCTCTCTGTCTGTCTGTCGTCATCTTATCATCTCATGGGCAGGCGGGCGGAAAAACAAAAGTCGAAAATGACCCACTTCCCGTGATCCGATCGAGCTGAAATTTGACACACGGACCCGTCTAACCTAACAATGCATCGTTTCAAAATTTCAGATCGATCGAACGTACCGTAATTAAATTAATGCATTTTTAGTTTATCCTTATATGAGGTATGTAATTCAAATTCACGGTTTGTTATTGTTTTTTTCCCACGTGAAATTTTGAGTTGACGCGTTGAGGCGACCCGTCGAAGCACCGGGGCACTTTTGTTTACATTTTACGTGTCACGCTGAGCTCGGTCAAGCAAATCGGTGACCAGACTTTTCCCCTCTTACCCTCCCACCCACCCCTCCCCCACCCTCCACTAGTGTTATGAAGCAAACTTGAGTTAAGACAGATTCAGTCTGTAAATGTTTGAAAATAATCAATACTGTTAGTTATGTCTCATATATAAGGGATTTATAGTCAAAAACTTTGTTTTTACGGGTTTGTTTTATTTTACAATTAAAAAAAGTATTCGAGGTCAAGCAAGCCACGCTCCAAACAACATCTATAGGTACAGTATGTAATATATCAACATCTATAGGTACAGTATGTAATATATCAACATCTATAGGTACAGTATGTAATATATCAACATCTATAGGTACAGTATGTAATATATCAACATCTATAGGTACAGTATGTAATATATCAACATCTATAGGTACAGTATGTAATATATCAACATCTATAGGTACAGTATGTAATATATCAACATCTATAGGTACAGTATGTAATATATCAACATCTATAGGTACAGTATGCAATATATCAACATCTATAGGTACAGTATGCAATATATCAACACTATAGGTACAGTATGCAATATTTCAACAGTTATAGGTACAGTATGCAATATTTCAACAGTTATAGGTACAGTATGCAATATTTCAACAGTTATAGGTACAGTTGCGATTTATCAAAAGCTATTGGTACATCATAGTTCCATGGCCTGTTATCCTAGTATAAGGACTATATGTTTAAATAAATACACTTTTGTGCTGGAAATATTTTGAAATAAAGTGATCCGTGGTGCGATTGACTTAAAAAGTAGAAACTCATTAGCCCTTTTTGTAACAAATGAAAAATGTATATGCAAAGGCTCGAGTAAAATGTAAGGACTCTATAATGTTCTGCATAGAATGAGCGTCTGTTATTTTAAAAAAAAACACAATACCCAAATGTATTTAAATATTTTCAAAATGTTGTTTTGTGTTATGAATCACCCTGAAGGTGTAACTCATCAACAGAAAACTGCGGGACACCCCAGCTTCTGACGACAAAACACTAGACTGCGCATGCGTAACATGATCGCGTACCGAGTAATGCAAGGAACTTGATCATTGATCGTAAGCGTAAGCACTGATGGAATATTGGATTGGAATATGTTGTGTTATACTATTTTGTGATCGTTTGATTATTTGAAACAACAAAAAAATGTGTAATATTGGTTTGTGTTGTATGTGAAGCGCCGTAAGCCAAGGTAGTGCTATATATAATTTATCAAATTAAACAAATAGAATAGCTTTATACTTTATAATCAAACGCAGAGGCGTCAGTAGGCTCAGTAGGGTTGGTGTCACCCAGTGCGGTAGCTCATAGTGTCACCTCTTAACTACTTACCCCACATACCTCCTCCAAGTCTGCAAGTGTCGAATAACAGGTACAAATTGAATTTTACATTTTGGTGTTACCCCTTGTGATGGTGCCACCCGTCGCACCCCCTCCTCTCACTTGTGACACCACTGATCAAACGTGTCAAGCGGCCAAGCGCAGTCTTTTTTAAAAGTGTACGAAGTGTATCAAAGATGTTAACATAAACGTATGAGTATTCGTTGATTCTTGATCGTAAATGTTTTAAATTTATATATTTTTTAAAAAAAAGATTTATTAATCATAGAGCGTTTTCCCACATAATGGTGTCAAACGCATAATTATATGTCATTTATTTAAATCATCCGTTGCATGCAGTCTTCACTTATGGTATCCGGTATCGCATCGTGCATCCAGTGCTCATTAGCCCGTCAAACATTTCACTAGATATCTGATTTTAAGATAATGATGCATGCGTTTAAGAAATAACATCGATTTTATTACCACGATATTTATTCAACCCCTCACATTGATGAGCTCTCCAGCACATTTAATGCCGCCGAAGATCTTGGATTTTTCAGGCGCATACTTGGAAAAACCAGTGGACTATTGGACAAAATGAATAACTTATTATTATTTAAGATAACCTAATTAAGTAAATTTTAAGTGAATTTCAGGAGTATTCAAATGAGTTTTCTTGCCATAATAATGATTCGTTTTTTTCTTATTTAATATATTTATAATTGTTCTTTCTGTTTTATCTCACGAAGTGAGCATAAAAAATAATTTAAAACATTTTTTAAATCGTGGTTTGCTTAACATGCACTGCCACATCCTTAAATCTTTGAGAATAATTTTAACGACGATTTTACACCCACCAAGTTGAGATATCAAATCATTTTGTAAATGTCCAATGTCAATTTTTGATAAATAGATTGTAGTATTTTTTAAAATTGTAATTTTATTATTTTTATGTGCTAGCGTATATCCTATATTTTTAGCAAAGTGTAAGTGAATGTTGTTACCTACATATTACAGTTACAGGTAATGAGTATTAGTACAGTGTGTTGTATTTTTAAATCCCTTATATTAACTTCACCGTCTTGTCGTGTCGCACCCGCGGAATAAACATACGTTAAAAAAATGACCCACTTCCCGTGATCTTATTGAGCTTAAATTTTGCACATATATGTGTGTAACCTGACAATGTATTGTATCAAAATTTCAGATCGATCGAATGTACCGTAACTGAATTAATGAATTTTTAGTTTATCTCTATGTAGCATGTGTAGCGTCTGCTATAGTTGACTACCACGGGTCACCATAGTTTCACTTCAGCCCTCTAGCTAGATGACACTGGGGTCTGTCTCGCGGTGCGTGTTATATTGAACATAATCGATACTTTTAGTTATGTCTCATATAGGAGGGATTTATAGTCAAAAACTTTGTTTTTACGGGTTGTTTTTATTATAGAACTTTTATCAGCCTAATATTCTTTAAAATACTATATTTTTGGTGTTGGTGTCAGACAAATGTCTTATTTATTAAAAAAATATATACACAGTTAGTACAAGGTATTAATCATTTCAGATGTTTTTTTTCAGTTTTAGAATGAAAAGGAAACTGGAAGTGCCGACAAAAACTTAAGCGGCCTGGAAAAAACAGCAAAAATGTACCATACCTGAATAAAATAAAGTTTAATATGACTATACGCACAAACTAATATTATCCAGGGTGGAAGTACTGTCAAAGAGAAACGGGGCTGAAACACCAAAAAAGATTATCAGGAATAGGACTGTGCATGTTTTTTTTTAAGTAACCAAATAAGGAGCACCAACAAAAATATCTGAACTGGGAGTACCAACAAAGATAACCGAACAACTGGGAGTACCAACAAAGATAACCGAACAACTGGGAGTACCAACAAAGATAACCGAACAACTGGGAGTACCAACAAAGATAACCGAACAACTGGGAGTACCAACAAAGATAACCGAACAACTGGGAGTACCAACAAAGATAACCGAACAACTGGGAGTACCAACAAAGATAACCGAACAACTGGGAACACCAAAAAACGATTAACCGAGCAAACTGTACCACCCCCCCCCCATCTTTACTACTCTCTCAATGAATATCACCAGTGACGTTACCGCACCCGTGTTCAACATTTCCAACTGTCACGTGACCACTCCGGCCCAAAACTCCACCACGTCGACCTCGACCACCCTCGTCGACGTCTCTCTCTTCATCTTCGCCTGCCTCCTCGCCGCCTTCATCTGCGCCGGAAACGCCCTTGCCATCGCCGCCATCTGGAGCACCCCTTCACTGCGCACCCTGCCCAACATGTACGTTGCCAGTTTGGCCGTGGCTGACTTCATCGTCGGGCTGGTCTGCGTCCTCCTGGCCTTGTTCCTCCTGCCCCCGACACGGGTCAGCCTCTTCTACCGCCACGTCAACCTGTGCGTCTTGATGCAGGGCTTGAGCCTGGGCATGACGGCCGTGTCCGTCTGCCACATGACCCTCATCTCGGTGGACAGATTCCTGTACATCACCAGACCTTATCTGTACGAGAGCCTGCTGAAGCCGAGGCGGGCGGTGGTCGCCCTCGCGGGTATCTGGGCGTTTGGCGTCGTGTACAGCTTCTTGCCGCAGTTCATCTACGTGCCGTACGGTCCGGAGCCACTGTGTGACGTCACCCTGGTCCTGCCCATCGGCTATTTGTTTTACTCCAGCAGCAGCATTTACTTTTCGCTGGTCCTTGTGATCGTGGCGATGTACTCGGTCATCCTGCATACAGCCTTCAGGCAACAGAAAGCCATCTCAGCGATCACGCACAACATTGCTGGAACCAATGGTGAGTTCTTTGTTTGGTCCAACTTTAATGTGTGGAATTATTATTACTTTAAAAATTTTTTATTTGAGTCGTATTTGTTTGGAAATATCACGTGCGAAGGTAAAAAATAGTGAGTACACTGAAAGTACTTAACTAAATAAATTGAATGACTTGCAGTTCTTCCTCACTTTATAATAGTCGTCACTTATTTCAATTGGCCGCAGGTTTACCAGTTTGACGTCATACACCGAATTTCGACTCCTCTCTTATTTCTAGGTATTTATCACTCTGCCTCCTAGGTAAGTTGAGGGAGTTCGCTTTGTTTTAGTGTGCAAATATAAGGTGATACTTCACTGCCTTCAAGCGAGGGTATCGGGAACCGGAGGAATAGAAAGTGGGGTGGAAATAGACTCGAATAATAATAATTAATAATTGAAGAGCTTTTATAGCGCAGTACCCCAGCAAGCAGCTGAGTTCACAGCGTTTCACATAAAAATGTCTGGAGTGTTCAAATCTCAACTGTTTCGTGCCCCAGTCCCTGATTGTCTTTGGCCGGAATTGGCAGTTGTTTAAGAAATTTTAAAGACATTTCGCCGCGACGTGTATCAAATGGACGGCACGGTGGTAGAGGGGCATGCGTGCTCGTCTGGCGTACCGATGGTCACGAGTTCTAATCCATGTGAAGGCAAGGATTTGTTCCCGGGGCCTAGGGTGTCCCTGAGTCACCCAGCTCCTAACATTAGTTTGGAAATAAAGGCGGCTGGGTAATGCGTGGAATCCTCATAGCCGTGGCCTGAAACGCTGTATCACTTGCCAACAGACTGGCATGTCTGTGGACGCAATTATCTTCTGTATAGAAGGAGCGTCTGTATAAATAAGACAAATGCGGCAAACATCCACCTGTCTTTGTAATTAATCAGATGCTTTTTGCTGGATAAATTGGGATTGAAAATATTTTATTTCATATTAATTTAAGGTAAAGGTATTTAATTTTTTGGGTGGGGGTGGGGGGTCAAGGTAGGTTCTTCTAGCACTTTCCATACAGTTCCTATCTCTAACTTAATCTCTCTCTCCCCCCCCCCACTTCAGCCCATCCCGACCAACATCTGTCAACAACAAAAGCAGAGCACGTACACAAGATTAAGCTATTGTGATTATAGAAAAGAATTAGAATATATATTTAAAACAGCTGTAATTATTATCAATATAGAATACAACTATGGTTTATGTCAGTATAGAAAGAATAGAGCTATTGTTTATGTCAGTAAGAATCGAACTATGTTTTATGTCAATAAAGAATAGAACTATGTTAAATGTCAATATTAATAGAATTATGCCAAGTTTGACCTTCATGCCACACAGTTTAAATTGTTGCCTGACCTTCATGACTTATAGTTTGACCTTCATGACACACAGTTTGACCTTCACGCGTCCCAAAGTAAAATCTTTCCTGTTGCTTTAATGTCCTTTTAATTTAAAATCGATTTAGCAAAATTCCGTCTTTTAATAAAGTGATATCATTTTAAAACATTTTAGCGGCATAAAAACCAAATTTAGAAGACACTTGAAGTGTATCACCAGATTTTGCCGCGATAGCAATAAAATACTTATTTCGCTTCTTTCAAGGACATGTCTGTCTTAAATGCAACATGTCCAACGTATTTTTGCGCTTATAACTAATTTGAGCAGAGGCGTCACTAGGGTTGGTGTCACCCGGGGTGGCAGCTCATGGTGTCACCCCATCACGACTTAACCCATAGAACTCCTCCGAGTCTTCCAGTCCGAAATAACGGGAACATACAGAAATTTAAATTGTGGTGTCACCAATGTTCCCTCTAAGGTTCGTTGTCCGTGTGCAAATTACCTCAGCACTAATTTTCTGTGCAATGTGTTACAAAATTTGATGCGCGGTATTTCTAAACTGCTGCGCGGTGTTGGTCAGATATCTGCACACCCGCGCAGCTTAAAGGGAACATTGGTTGTCACCCCTTGTGATGGTGTCACCCTGTGCAATCTGCACCCCTCACCCTCCTAGTGACGCCACTGCTTAGTGTAACTTACTAATTAATTTCGTGACGGTGGCCCGTAAAATAGCACACAACAAAAGAGCGCAGATGAAGATTGGATGCGACTGTTCTAATAGATGCTAATGTTTCAAGATGGAGTCCCAACGAGGTAAAGCGCTCATTTGTTATCGCTCTTTCATCGTGCGCTCTTTAATGACACATGGCAACAATCTAAGGAAGGAAAATGTTCCCAATTTATGTCAGACAAGCCTTGAACTAAAAAATGGTTTATTAATTAATTGAATGACATTTTTTTTACGTTTAAGTCTTGTCTGTCATACTTAAAGAACATTTATTAATTTTAAAAAAAATATTGTTTAGCTCTTGAACGTGCTCAAAATTTAAGTGTAATTAGGCTTACTTTGTAACGTTCAAAATTGAAGTAAATCATGATTAAAGAATTACTTAAACCGGAAAAGGTATAGACTATCATGGCATTTTGACTCAAAAATAAATCGAGTAAATTCTTACTATCTTTACCTCTTTTAACAATCTTAAATAAAGGATTCACTCGATTACCTTTTTTGCTGCAAGAAAGTGGAATTATAAATTGAGGACAAAATACTTAAATATAACAGATTATATATTCAATAATATGCTATATAATGGTCAGACCAGAAGTTTTCAACGTTAAATATTCGTCGCTTCAGATGCGCGGGTGCGTTTCTATTCAGTGTCGTTTACAATCAACTTTACTTCGGCTGCCGAACGTACGCATCAAGTGATCTATCAGTGAAAAATCTTTTCACACGAAATCGACAAGACTGAAATGTTTTGGTGTGAAAATAATTTCGTGTTAAAGGGTATTTTAAAAAGTACCAATACTCTAGAAAATTAAGTTTCTTATAGTACATTATATTAACATAGATATCCAAGGTGGCCCGGCTTTAAGACATTTAATACACAATTTTCCTCTTTAAAAAAATCCATCGGATTGGTTTTGGAGAAAAATCTTATTCCCCCCAACCACTGTGGTGGAGGGAGTAGTGAGGTTGGGTTCGTCCATGGTGTCGATATGTCAAAGCCCACTTGTCTTTATTTCATTAAAACAAAAGCCATTTTAATTCTCTCTCTGGTGCGGCTGTTTCTTTTCTTTTTTTTGGTGACTAATTTGTTTTATTATAGTTTTTTTGGGACATTTTTATTATTGCATGTTAACTGATATTTTGTTATTATTAGGTTTTCGCGTTTAACGTATTTCATTGTATTTAGTTTTTTTTTCCTAGGTGAAAAACATTTTTCATCTCTTTTTTTACATAAAATTGTACACCGTAAAAGTTTAGATTTTGGTGTCACCCCCTTGATGGTGTCACCCGGGGCGGCCCGCCCCCACCGCACCCCCCTAGTGACGCCACTGAATTTGAGTTATGCTTTTTATCCTCTAAAAAAGATAATACTACAATTTAAAGATGATGAGTTGTATATATAGGATATAATATGAAATAAAGTATAATTTAATGTGCGGCAACATATATATATATACTAGCGTACACCCGTCAAAAAGGACAGAAGTTTTCAGCTGAAATCTATTTATTTTATTTAAAAATTCACTTTTTTTAGGGCGCCTACGGCCAGTGGCGTAGCTAGGGTCATGTGCGCCCGGGGACATGACACAAAATCGGCGCCCCTTGTCGGACCGAAAGGTTCTGGGGGCTTATTGAGCCCCTAAGAACAATTTGAAATTCTACGGTTTATATATTTCATTTTCGAAGCTTCTGTTATTTTAATGAAATAGAATACAGACTAATAATTCTCTATACGATTGTAAACAATTTATTTGAAAACAAAAATACTCTACTAATTATACGATTAGACATAGTCTACAAAAAATTGATTCTCCTTGATTTAATTTGATTGTTGCAAACTCGTCAATCACTTTGTCAAAATTAATATTCTCAAGTGTTTCTCTTTCGATGCTAAGGAGTGCAAGATCACTGGGAGTATCTTTTACAATTGAAGCACGTAAATAAGACAAAATAAGATTCAGTTTGCTGAAGGACCACTCACAGCTTTCTGTTGAAACAGCAATTGTTAGAAGTATTTGAAGTGAAATGCGCTTGACTCGGAAATACGTCATCTCCATATGAAACTATAAAACCAAGAACATCCAAAAGAGTTTCCGATAGAACTTCATTCCGGGTACTGAGAAGCATTTTTCAGTCTCTTATGTATGTGCACAAATCATGACCATTGACGTCAGTGTCGTATAAATTAACAAAATCTAAGCAATTTTAACGAATTGTATCGACTTTTGTCTCAGCAAGAAGAGTTTTGACGTCTTTTAAAAATACAAATTTGTTGTTTAGATTTTTTTAGACATATAAACCGTATTGATATCTCCTGTTGGAGTCTATCAATTACGCTGTTCATATCACGTGCAATTCTTCTTCTGCAGAAAGTCCTGCATCTCTTGTTAATTCTTCAGGCATCCTCCGATGTCGTCTAATTCTTCTGTCAACCTCGATTCCCCAAGTTGTGCATCTTCCTTTCCATTATCTACCGCAACCTGGCTCAAATTATCACGAATGTTGACAATTTCTTGCTCAAGCGATTCAAGATCAGATGCTGCTTCCTTGAAATTCACAGTAGGATTCTGCAACCGTTTCTGGACATGATCAATTTCCCCAATGTATGATGTTCCAGAAATTAAACAAAACTAGGAATTTAAAGTTTAATATACCTGCCAGCAAAGTTTCTGCATCACTTCTGGTGTCAGGCGTCATATTTGTATGTTTTGATAATTTTTCAAACAGCTCTACCAGTTCATCTAGTAAAATCTAGTCCTTCATAAATTGCTTTAACAGCTTCTGATCGTGTACTCCAAAGTGTTTCAGACGTCCTCTTCATTGTGATTGGCACAACTCTTTTTAATTCTTCCAAACGAGTTGTTGATCGAGAGAAAACAAAAATGTGTACTTTCAACTGTTCCAAAAACGTGATAACAACTGGATCCTGTTTGGCTTAGTGTACTCTTTGTAAGTTTAAGCTGTGGTTATCACAGTTGATGAACAATGCTCTGTGATTTCTGGCACATATTCTGTGTTGAAGGCCGGATATATGCCCAGTCATTACAGCAGCATTGTCATAACATTGTGACCGATAGTTGGCTAGAGGTATGTTATTAGATTCTAGTTTCTCCACGATAACTCTTTCAATGCTTGCTGCGTCTTTGGAATGTATCTGGATTAAACCTAAAAATGATTCTTTGATGGTTTCTTTTTTAGTTTGAGAATCCACATCCTCAAATCTGATGACTTGAGAAAGCTATTCCCGGTGTCTTAGATCGCGTGTTGAGTCAAGTAAGATACCGTAGTACTTGTTTTTTCTGATTTCACTCAACAGCTGATTCCTTACAGTCGATGAAAGTTGGTGGATAAATTCATTTTGGATTTCCTGTATAAATAAGATACTGAACCTGGATTTTCTCGGGAATCTTGTAAGTGCTTTCTAACAGTGGATCATACTTATCAAGTTTGATCACAGAGAGACAGAAAAGAGAGGCGGTGTCTGATGTTTCATATAAAAGGAATCCAACTTGCTTTGACATACCCACACAATCCCTTGAGAGGAGAGACCTTCTGTAAGCCAGTGGTTCTCAACCTTTTGAGATTCAAGGACCACTTGAAAAATGTGTGTCTTAGCTACGGACCACTACTAAAAAGTGTGCTACTGCCGAGCTGGAAAGTGAAATATAATTATACTGTGTATATGTTATCTGTTGCAGACGCTCTTTCTATAAAGAAGATTATTGTTAGCTATAAGTAGTATACATGTTAGTTAATAAAGTTATTCTAATATGCTACGTTTTGCGTGCTCCCAAAACATTATTGTAATGGCTTTCTTTTGTAAAGAACAAATGTCATTTATATTAGTCTCATAGTCTTCTTATTTAATTCTACTTGCTTACTATAAAAAAAAACTTAAAGTCATAAACAGTAGTTTTGTATTAAAAAGACTGCTATATTAGTTTATTTAGTACGAACGATGTTATGTTTTTATTTTAACAAATGCAGAAAATCCACTTTCACAAAGTTGCAAAGGGTAAAAGTATTTTAAAAGCTATCTGAGACAGTTCGGAGTACTCCAAAATTTCATTAAGCCCACTTTCTGATGCAACATGTTCAAAGTGGTATCGCTAGTCAGTTCAATGAATTGGTTTAATTACGATGTTGGTAATTTTATTTGATGAGACAATGTGTGAGAGATTATGACTGGAAACCCACGAAAAACCACTGAACGTTAAAAATCACAAAAGTGGAATTAAAATTGGCCCTGCATTGATCGAATATGACTAGAAATCAAATTTATCAACAGTTCTTTATTTATTTCAACATTTTCTGGTTTCTCTGTGATTTCGTATAATTGATCAAACATCTCAAAGTTACCTTGAAATAATCTTCTTTTCCAAAGATCAAGCTTTTTCGTAAAAGCAGACACTTTTTTACTGAGAATAATATAATGTGTCTGCTTTCCTTGCCGAGTTGAATTAAGTTTATTGAGTTCTTTAAAAGTTTCAGCCAAGTAAGCCAGAATAGCAACCCATAAGCTATGGTTCAAATGATCAACAAGCTTTGAGTTTTTCCTACAAGAAACTCTCTTACGTCATCACGTAATTCAAACAGTCTTATAACCAGCGAATTTCAGTATACATCAGTATCTGTTAATGTTCAAGATTCATATTCAAAAATAAGAAAGCAAAGAAATGAGAATTTAATATACGAGCCTTGATAAAATTTAAAAACTATTTAGGCCAGATCAAAAATATATTTTAAGTCAGCGTTAATTCTTTTACTTGTTAGCCTTTCTCGATGAATCATACAGTGCGTAAATTTCATGCTTTACTCGCGGACCACCTGTCATATCTTCGCGGACAACTAGTGGTCCACGGACCACAGGTTGAGAACTACTGCTTTAAGCCCCTCCTTTTTCTTGTCTTGGTCATTTTGGTTGCTTTTAGTGTCGTCTCTCTCTGTCCTATTAATAGAATCGCCTTTGTCTCTTACTGCTCCCCTACTCTCACTCCCAGTCTCTCCCAGTTTTTTTAATCGCCATCAGCAATCCTACATTGTGGATGTGTCATTTATTTATGAGTAGAATGGCGCCCCTTAACGCTCAATGGGGGCGCCAAAATCATGCTTGCCAACTGATTTGTAATGAATATATTTTCGGAGCTCAAAAATTCAAACTTGCAAACGTATTTGGGATACATTAGTTTACATCAAAACACAATTAAATAATGAGTTTTAATACTCATTTTTGGCGCCCCCTAACGTGGCGCCCGGGGACATATGTCCCCCCCCTGCCCCCCCCCTCGCTACGCCACTGCCTACGGCGCCGACCTTTTTCAAAAGCCCAATTAACTTGTCCTTGTTTGATAAATACGAAATATTAAACTTTCTGAAATGTACACAAAGTATTTTATAATAGGGGTTGCAGGGCGCCTACGGCGCCCCTTTTTATTAATTTATTTTATAATTAACCACCATCTAATTCTCTTTTTACAATGTTCCCTTTTCCAAAATTAAAATATGAGCGAAAACAATGACGTCATATAATATTTTTTTACAGCGCATATTTAATTTGCACACCTTTTGATGATTTGGTGCAGTAATTTGATTTTTCCTGCTTTTTAAAATTAGTAGCGTCAGGACTGACTGACAGACACTAATGACTTGCGTGACAATTGCAAATTATACAGTTTTATATATATATATATATATATATATATATTAATAAGGAGATGACTCGATGCCTATATTATTATTATATCAGAACCCAAAAGAAACATTCCCCAAATATAATAAACATCGTGACGTAAGTCTAATTTCTATAAGTTTTACTACATCAATCAAAAAGTAGCACATTATTGGGAAAATGTACACAAATGTTTAAATCAAAATTGTTAATCCCTGTCCTCGACACTGAGTCCTCCTGGTTCACATAATAATTCATTAAAATGACTCATTTATTTACTTTCCCTATCACGAGAGATCTGTAGTTACAACGAAAAAACTTTTAAAAATCAGTACGTTCCCCTTATCCGTAAATAATTTTTTCCCATGACCTCGTTTTATTAGGGGGTTCTAATTTTTCCATTATAACTTTCTCGGGGCTTGGTAGACTTGGTGGCGCCCATCTCCTCTCCAAGTCAGCGTTGGAGTTTTGAGCAATATTCATTCATCAACAAGTTTTATTGTGGCTTAACGTGGGATGGATCCCACGACCTTACTATAGACTAGCGCACTATTGACTTCGCTATCCAGCAGTCATAATACTATAAAGGAAAAGCGATACAAAAAAGAAATTTGATTGCAATCAACCAACATCGAATATCACGATTTAACACTTGACTTCTCCGGGAATAAACCATACACATAATACTCATGAGTTTTTCCAGCAATCTAAACAAAATTAATAATAATTTTACTGCTGTGGGTTTATGTCTTTTGTCTGTACCCCAATAGAACTTTAAAAATATTAGCATGATAACAATCGATATTGTCCAACTTAAGCATAGGCGTGCCTTCACAATTCTCAGTGTTACCATAGCAGCTGGTGTCGCTATGTACCATTCGATATTTAAGATTGTGTTTTGACCTGCTCCGCTAAACTTCGAAGGGGCCGTCAATAAATGACGTCACTCGATTTTGACCGATTTATCGCCTCCCCCCCCTCCGTCACAAAAAATTAGACATCCCCCTCCTAAATGACGTCACAAAGCTTTGCTGTCCCCCGCCGCCCCCTCCCTAAAAGCAGCAATTAAAGTTAGTATTTAGTTTAAGGCTGCACTCTAATATCGTAACACGTTTGAAGCCATGTAAAACGTCATTAAATAAATTCTAAGCAATAATCAAATATTTAAATGGAACTTTTATTTAAAGTTGCACATTTTGATGGGACGTCACAATTCTTAAACACCCCCTTCCCTCGTCACAAATATGTGACCCCCCTAGGTGCGTGACGTCATTTATGGACGGCCCCCAAGAAGTATAAACTAAATGCGACTCACTCTTCATATGAGTGGTTCTCTGAGACAGCCTGCTATATCAAGCCAAACGGTAACCGTAACTCGACCATATTTTCCTGGGGGAACTAGTTACTATTAATAATAATATCAGCTGTAAATTTAAAAATAAATAGAAGTAAAAAAAAGATTTAAAAAAACCACGTTTTTATAAGCGGACTAAAAAGAAGAAAATAATTTAAAACTTATTAGTTCAAGTACTTCGATTTAATATGACTAAAAACGTGGGGTGGGCGCTTATGAGGTTTAACATATGCGGTTCACTCATTCTCTCACTTATAGATCTCTCTTTTGCCTTCTAAATTAGAAATCTTTAATTTTTATACCAAACACCCACCCCACGTTTTTAGTAATATTAAATCGAAGTACTTGAACTAATAAGTTTTAAATTATTTTCTTTTTTTTTAGTCCGCTTATAAAAACGTGGTTTTTAAAAATCTTTTTTTTTACTTCTATTTATTTTATTCTTTTTAGTCCACTTATAACAACCTGGTTTTTTTAAAATATTTTTTTACCTCTATTTATTTTACCAAACACCTCACAAGCGCCCACCCAACGTTTTAAAAACATTGTGATGTGGTCACGTGGCGAACTCACGGATGTCAACAAAAGCCGACGGTACAGATGCTTTTATATAGACTTTAGATAAACTTAAAAGTTCAATAATTTAATAACGGTACATTTGATCGATCTGAAATTTTGATACAATGCATTGTCATCCAAGATCTATCTGTGGTAAAATTTTCAGATCTCTAGGACCATCAGAAGTAGTTCAATTTTACGTTGGCAGATTTGAAAAAATCTTGGACAAACAATGCCCAACGAAAGCGAGTTAATAAAAACGTGGTAAAAACAAAAACATTTCCCTACATTGTCTCGTGGTCGACGTACCCCCGACCAAATTTTAAGGACTCTCTCTCGTCCGTATATCTGCCCTGTTATTGCAAATGTATTCTCTTGGTTGCTCTCTTTGGCTATGGATTTCGCAGCAGTTAAGTTTTGAATTCCTTTTATTAGTTGTATTTGTTTTGTTCTATTTGTTCGTTGAAGAAGGCTTTTTGCCGAAACGTTCAATGTTTTGTGACGTCTTGTCAGGCTCACAATACCCTGTTTGTATGTTATCCATCTACGTATCTATTAGCATGATTGCAGTCTCACCCACATTTTTTTCGTAAATAACTTGTCATATGTTTATATTTCCATTGATATGCTCACATATTGTACATTGCAGCTTATTGTTTTGGTTACATTTTTTGCTTTTAATGTCTTCTTATCGCAAAGAAGTCTTATATTATATTATATACATGTATGTGTTCTTTATTTACGGTTTGCCAAAACCACCATAATTTATTAACACCTTTCGTTTCATGCCAAGTTGTAAATGTATGCAGAGGCGTCACCGGAGGTGTGGGGAGGACCCCGGGTGACAACATCACAAAAGGTGACACCAAAGTGTAAAATTCTGTATTTTCCCGTTATTCGGCACTGGCACACTCGGGGGAGGTCTATGGGGTAAGTCGTGAGGGGGTGACGCATGCGCTACCGCTCTAGCAGACACCAACCCTAGTGACGCCCCTGAATGTATGTAATGCTCAATTTTATATATTGTTCTCACTCTTCATTTCTTTACCCTGACATCTGTTTATGAATGTAACTGTATTAAACGTTTGGCTTCAAGCTAATTTTCATTTGACCATTCCCCGTATCTGAAGGTCAAGGTAGTGGCACGAGAAAGAACTCGCTGAGAAGCGTCAAGTTTTTCATCATCGTCTTCGGAGTTTTCTTCATTTGCCTGACACCAGTTGTCTGCTGCATGGGTGTTGACTACTACGTCAATGTGCCGGGAGAGATCTATCGTCTGCTGAACCTGCTGGCGCTTACCAATTCCGGGATGAACTTCGTCATCTTCGCGGTTCTCAAAAAACAGTTCAGATGGGCTGTGATGAAAATTTTGAGAATCCCCGTGAAGAAAACCGAAGAATTGAACGTTCGAATAGATCGAATTCCAAAGTCGTCATCGGTTATGGGCTAGAGAGTTCTTTGTTTTGTGGTTTGTGTAAGATTAAATTTTTAATGTCTCGTTGGAAGCTGTATTATACTATCCAAAAATAAAACTTTTCTTACTCAATCATGTTCTTCTGGATCATGTTTCGGAACTAGATCAAGTAGGACTTCTGTAAATATCTGAAAGAAAGCTCAGTTTCTAATCTAACATGTTCTTACCTCACATCATTTTTATTCAATTTTTTTTTAGGCTTAGTTATCAAACCTTCGTTACTTTTAAGTTTACATTGTATTTCAGGAGAGTGTTGGGGGCAGGAAGGGGCAAGGGAATTAAAACAAAAAACATTGATTTTTTTCTATGTATGAGATATGTTTGTTTATTCTATCATTTAATAGTTTCTAAAGTTGTTATTTTTTCTTCAATTATTAAAGTTTTCTTTTTTTCTTTAAAAGTTCATGTTTTCCCAGTTTTAATGAAACATTAGCTTTTTTTTAATATATACTGTGGGATTTTTAAAAATTTTGTGTGCAGTGTAGAACATAAGATGTTTAGGAACACACTTTTTATATGCAATTTTCAACAAGGTATTGTGTAGGCAGTTAAATAACTTTTCTTTTACTATTTACTTTTTTCACGCTATTTTAAAGCCAAAATAAAGAAAACAAAAAAAAACATTCTATTTGTCACTGGATTAGATTCATGGGTTGTCAAAGCCAATACTCAAAAACATTAAAATCCCGAGGAGGATACTACATGTAATGGTATCCCTAGATATTTTTTAAAAAATCAAATTTTCGGACTTGAAAGCGTACATACTAAATTTTGTCTTTGAATATATTATCAGTATTTTTTTTAAAATCCCTAACCTTCGGAACAATACAAAAACAAGTTTTACAAGTAACCCACACAAAAATAAAAAAATTTGTTACAGAATTTAGACATCGAAGAAAAGAAACGGGAATTATGAGACAATTATCATATTTTTATTGACTATTATTATCCAGTCATTTTGTGATTTTAAATAGTATATTCTTTGACGTTTCGATCATTTCAGAAAAATGGTTACAAAAAAAGCTAAAAATCATGAACATAAAATTTGACACTAAATAAATGAAGTGTACATTTACACATGCAATAAAGCATGAAATAAAATACTGGGAGCTTGTGTATATAAAAATAACTAAAAGAGATTACCCACTACAGATATGAAACTATCTGAAACTTATCTTATCTTATCTATACAGACACTCCTTCTATGCAGAAGATAATTGCGTCCACAGACCATGACAGATGATCTGTTGGCAAGTGATGCAGCGTTCACAGGCCACGGCTTTGTGGGTTCCACACATTACCCAGCCGCCTAACTAGTGTTAGGTACCCATTCTGAGCTGGGTGACTCAGGGACGCCCTTGGCCCCGGGAACAAATCCTTGCCTTCACATGGATTCGAACCCGTGACCATGGGTATGCCAGTCGAGCGCACTGCCACTCGACCGCCACGTCCCCTACTCGAAACTTAAAGAAATAAACTGAAGGTTATTAAACACTACAGATACTAACTGTCTGGAACATAAAGAAATGAACTGATATTGGGGGTTGGCAGGTGAAAATCATGTGACTTGAGCTAAAAAACAACAACCTGAAAATATGTTGATTCTCCAGTGGCTGGACTGAAACTTAAGGAATAGGAAAGCTAATGTTTGAAAGCTATGTCAAATTAACATTTGGTTTACTTGTAGACATAAATATGCAATGTTTTGAAAATAGTAATCTCACAAGTGGGCCATGTGAATACAACAGTTAGATGTTAACAACTCATCCTCCCAAAAACTATTCTAATTTATTAATTTTATTTGTTTTCAGCAGAAACAATCACTTGATTGATTTTTTAAAAGTCAGATGATATTTTTGAGAAATTTTTTCAGAAATCTTTTTTATATTGAATGAATTTTCTTTCAAATTAATTCTTAGATTTACCCATTATTGAAATACACTTTTAAGAACCAATTGAATAATATTGTGGATTTTAGTGAAAGGGGAATATCGAAAATGTGAAAAAATGAGTGTACAAATATTATTCTCAAATAATTATAAGTGTAAGTCTTATTTGATTTAAAATGAAGACTGAGCATCGGGATAAATTTACCAGATGAGAGCTATTTAATTTTTAGATGTCCATTTGGTGTTTTAATGAAACTGCGGTTTAAACAGTGTGAGTGCTCAAATATTTATATACACCATGATTATGTTGATGAATGGTTCAATAATACTCATTTGTTCATTTATATATATATTTGCAAATATGATATTTAAAATGCTTAGTGAGCACAATATTTATCAACAGCTTTTGATTGATACTGCAGCTGTATTTAATTATTTGTTAATATTTTAAACAATTTTATTTCATCTTTAAAACACCTAAAATGATGTTTAATGTTAAAGACATTTAGTAAAAGGAAAGGGAGAGAAATGACGAGTTTATCATATTTTAATTCATACCAACACATCTCACTTCATGTGCACACTTTCAACTCACTCTCTTCATCTGAACTTTCTCTCTCTGCACTGGCTCTCATCACACTTTCAACAACAGACTTACACTTAAATGATTGGTGGATGAAAACCTTGAAAACAATCATCAGCTGAGTTCATTAATGGCACTGAGGTTAGTACGGAAAAGCAGACACTGAAATATGTATGATAAATGTGGTTTGGTACTGTATATGCAATCTGTAGTTGTCATATGAGCGAGCACGTACTGTTATTCTATACGTAGAGCTGTCCTTCAGAGGCTCCATGGTAAAGACGATGCCTCTTCCCTCCTCAATACGGATGTGAAACTCCAATTTAGGATCATTCTGAAGCACTGTAAACATGGTCTGTAACAAAAAGTTAATTTGAATATATGTCAACATTGTCAAGAAAAATTGATTCTGATATATCTTAACTTTGTAAAGAAAATTTGATTTTAATATATGTTACCATTATCTGTAACAAAAATTGATTCTAATATCTTTCACCATTATCTGTAACAAAAATTGATTCTAATATCTTTCAAAATTATAAAGAGAAATTGATTCCAATATATGTTGACATTGTTAAGAAAAATTGATTCTAATATGTAAAAATTGTAAAAAAAAATTAAATTGATTTTAATATTTGTCAACATTATCTATGACAAAAACTGTTTCTGATACATGTCAACAATGTGAAAAAATATAATTCTAAAGTATTTTTGTAAAATAAATTATTTGTTTAACTATTCTTTGTTTTAATATGTGGTATTTTTTTAATTACTTTTTTTTATTGAAGGTTGGATTTTTTAAAAGAATTCTTTTTTTATGCCCAAGAAATATAGCCATCACACAACAGTATCTTAGCCATCACACAACAGTATCTTAGCCATCACACAACAGTATCTTAGCCATCACACAACAGTATCTTAGCCATCACACAACAGTATCTTAGCCATCACACAACAGTATCTTAGCCATCACACAACAGTATCTTAGCCATCACACAACAGTATCTTAGCCATCACACAACAGTATCTTAGCCATCACACAAACAGTATCTTAGCCATCACACAACAGTATCTTAGCCATCACACAACAGTATCTTAGTCATCACACAACAGTATCTTAGTCATCACACAACAGTATCTTAGCCATCACACAACAGTATCTTAGCCATCACACAACAGTATCTTAGTCATCACACAACAGTATCTTAGCCATCACACAACAGTATCTTAGCCATCACACAACAGTATCTTAGCCATCACACAACAGTATCTTAGCCATCACACAACAGTATCTTAGCCATCACACAACAGTATCTTAGTCATAACACAACAGTATCTTAGCCATCACACAACAGTATCTTAGCCATAACACAACAGTATCTTAGCCGTTACATAAAATTTAATTTTTTTTAATGTAATTTATTATCATCAGCAATATAAAGGGTTTTTATGTACATAATTATTTCTTAAAGTCAGGTTGATTACAGTAGATTAATTTACTTCAGATGTTTTTTTTGTTTTTTTAAATTCTAAAGACAATAATCAACAGGAAATAAGAAGGTGAAAGGTCAAGTTAATTATTGTAAAGAACAGCCCAGCATATTTAATAACAATGAACATAGTGTGCGATGATGAAATGCCATGATAGTGTATGAATTAACTGGGGTAAGTATTCATTGAATAACATTGAGGTGCAATGACGAAATGCTTGACAGTATGAATTACCTGGGGCAAGTATTCATCATGCTGATTGTATGCTGTCAGCCTAATCAAGTCTTGGCGGTCTGGGTTGCCTCCGGGCAAAGCTACTGTTCGGAACTCGATGATGTCTGCATACTTTGCTCCAGGGGGACACGGTATGTTAGGGTTGACACATTCCAGTACACAGAAACTGTTCAGAGAACATAACAAAAATAACATGTTGAAGTAAGTCCAATATATTTTAAATGAAAGCAAAGTTAACACATGTAAAACTAATAATTATAATCTCTATTTATTATAATATATTGATATGAACTGATGAAAAAGATGTAAAAAAAATTTTAATGTACATTTTTTTTACGTGCCACATAGTTTAAGCTATTATTATGATCATAATGACATATGAAACATGATAATTACCAGTTAACGCCACTGCAACCTTAAAATAAGAATTTCTCAATAGCTCCATATTTCGTTTCCCATAACAAATTTAAAATGATAATATTTATAACCCACAAAAAAAAGACTTCAACAAGGCCAGCACAGCACCAGAAAAAGGTAAACAAAAGAGGATGCCCCAATAACTATCTCGGGAAAACAAGGGCTTGGTAGTAAACCAGGTAAACAAAAGAGGATGCCCCAACATCTATCTCAGAAACCAAGGGCTTGGTAGTAAACCAGGTAAACCACAGCCCACGCCATCCCCCCCCCCTTTAAAAAAAATATTTGAGACATTACTTTGTTGTCGGGTCCCTGGCATAGTCTGGCGGACATGGGATGTCAATGCAACTGTAGGAGCCTCTTTGGTTAAAACACATTTTCTCCGCTCCGCAGTCAATCTTCATGTCAGCACATTCATTGATATCTGGGTTTGAAAAAATCAGTTTCACATTTTTTAATAAAAAAAGTACTTAAGTATCAGAGTTAAAGAGTTAATTATTTACTTCCAAAGTCGCTCGTACTAGTTACAGACACTTTAGGTCAGCCAAATGATAGTGTATTATTTTCCTCAAGATAAGGATTGAATTTCCTCAGTCAGAATCTTAAGTTAATTAATCTTAAAGTGAATATTTTCGTAGCTGATGATGATTGCACTTGAAAATACTTTAAAATATCTGAAATTAAATTTATCTTTTCTTAAATAACTCACAATTTACTGGAGATTTTTTTAGGTAGGATCCAATTTACATTTATATGGATCAAAAAAGTGTTTATATTTTAAACATTAATCTATTTTTTTAAACTAAATAATCTAAGCATTTCAGCTTATAAAATTAAATCAATTCCAAACAGAAGTCTATTGTAAATCAAGGTTTGAAATATCTGTTTAACTTTTAAACCAACCTTTGCAGGTGTAACCATCTTTGTCCAACTGATAACCTGGTGGACATGAGCACTGATAGCTTCCCCTGGTGTTTGTGCAGTTGTGTTGACAGATCGACCTGCCTTCAGTACATTCATTCCGATCTGTAAAAGATATCAGGCAAATAACTCTGTCAAATGATATTTTCTAAATATTTATTCAGTATATTTATTTTATTACCACACAAAAAGTGGTAACAAATCTCAGCTGACACGGTATTGGACCATTGTAAAACATGAGAGTTATGGTTAGTTGATTAAAATAATGGTAACATTTAATTAAAATTATGTTAGTACATATTTTTGTTTGTTTAAGAATAGCCTTATAAATGATGATAAAATTAAGACAAATGTTGAGGGAGCTGTGGCAAAGAAATCTTGTGCTGATTAGATGCTAAGTTGAACCTGGCCATCAATCTAAACAACCAGAAATACTACACATGTCAAAAATCATATCCAGGGGGTTGTGACTTAGATCTGTTCTGAATAATCAACATAACCCCAATTTCAGTGTGTCGGAATATTAAAAATATATATATATATACTGTATAGTACTGTACGTACAGTGCTATAACAAAATGTAACAGTTAATGGCATAAAAAAAGTATTTTTAAAAAGAGAAAACAATTCCTTACCATATGATTAGAATATTTTTTTTTAAACATATTTTTAAAAAGGAAAGACGCGTAATATTATTTTTTAATTTTTTTAATGGGGGCAAGTTCCTAATCACGAAATAGCGTAAGTCGGGACCATCGTAGCCCAAGGACTCCCTGTATTCAAATCACATTGTTACCACAGATCAAAGCATTCAAATAAAAACTTTTATAAAGATGTTGCTTTCACTTCACTTTAGTTCATACACACATATAAGCTAAAGTATATATTTTAAGATTTAAAAAAAAATTGCATAATGTAGAAGACATCTGCTTTACAAGAATAAAAACACTCATCACCTATGCACTTCGACTTGTTCTTATGATCTGCAGTGAACCCAGCTGGGCAGGGGAGGGAACCAGCTGACAAGCTCCTTGGCTTCCTCCTCCGCCAGGTCCTCGGTGTTGGCAAATAATATTTTTCATACTTGGAAGTTGTTATTTCCTGTGGTTTTCTCGTGGCTTTCTGTGGGATGTAGTATTCAGTTTCTGGATCCCTGCGCTCCAGGGCAGAGGTCAAGCTCTGAGTCTCCTCCCTTTCTTCCGCTGCCAGAATAGGCGGAGGCTTTTTGGCAACTGTAATTTTCCTGCCAGGTCTTCCCCTCCTCGGTTTGAGACTCAGTGCGGATGTTTCTGAGCCGCGCTGTTCTTGCCTCTGCCTGGCCAGCTGCCTCTGTTGTTGCTGCAGCTGCTGTGGATTTTGTTGGGGTCTTATTTCTTCAATGTCATCACCTTGGGCTGGTAGGACACGACCTGGTTCTAGAAATTCCAGCCCTGGAAGCATATGATAACACAGGTCAAATCCCGCAGCAAGAAAGGAGTTCACAAATTCACTGAACCATTGCTCTTTTTATATTTAAAATTATTTTTCCATCAAACTGTCACAGAGAACGTATCCTGAATTCATTAAAACTATTAAGGAATGTTATTTAATATTTTTTTATTGTTAATAAATGCTTGGGAAATGGAAGTCTCTGTTTAAAATTTTTGAAGTTATAAAAATTAATTCATTTTTACTAATGATTCAATTTATTTAGATGTAAATATCTTTTATGATTTCATTTTTGTTGTAAATTCCATTTCTTGTAACATTCTATTTCTAATTGTTGCAAAGGTCTTTCAAAAAATCTTAGAAAGTCAATTTGCTTAAAACACTAGTGTGGTAAACTTATTCTGCTTACTTTTGCACAGTTTTATATTACATTACATTTGCATATTTTTACAATTTGTTATCTAAAAGTAAGTGTTTCACAAACAAAACAAAAAAAATGCCATGCTTTTTAGATATTAGAAAAATGTACAAGTTTCAAGAATACTAATGATGTATCATATTGTGGTGATTCCATTAGAGGCAAAGGTTACGCACTTACAATTTCAAAAAATTCTTTTGGGTTTTTTTGTTTTTTTCTAGAAATTGTGTGTTTTTTTTTCTAGAAACTTTTTTTTTCTAGTAAATTTAATTAAGGACTTTTTCATACAAATGCAATTGTATTTTTCTTATTTTCTTCTGTCTTTGATCCACAGGGACGTTATGGATGTTTTAAGAATGATTCAAATTGTAGATTGCCTCAAGGAATCCCAACCGATATGAAATGACTACATCAATCATGAAAGTAAACATGATAAAAATCTTAAATAAATTATGTCATTGTTTATTGCTTTCAGATGTACAGTATTTAACATGCTAAATATAGGAAATCATGCAAAGGAATGTTTATGTAATTGTATGTATATAAATATATATATGTCTATATATTATACATTTTACAGAAACAGATTAATAAAACACTATTTATTGTTCATAAAAAAATATATTTCTGATAAATGTTTCTAGTTTGGTTAATACTTTATCAAATTTTTCAAAACATTTTTAAAATTAAGAAACTAACCAGGAATTTTATGGGGGTAACCATATAAAAAAGAAATGAAATTCGTATATAATAATACTTGTACTTAACGTTTAACTCATTTCAGATGAACAACGTAAAAGGACTTCATTGTTTATTTAATTAGCCTTAATTCTTACATTATAAAATGTTTAAATGCATGTGAGCAACATCTTTCTTCTACTGCACACATTCAGCTCTAAACAATGTAAACACTAACAAAAAAATGTGTTTGTTAGAAAACACATGTACAGCATCACAAAGTATAGCTTCACCATAAGCACACTAACAACACAATACAAGCTCGGGAGAAAGGGAGTGAAACATCAAAGCACACAATGACACGCGAGGGGGGTAAGTGTAAAAGGAATGTTTAAATTGAATTTTAAAACAATAAATAGTGGCTATCTATAAAGTATTTCAAATTAAAGTTTCATTACAAAAAAATCATTCTTTTACTAGTAATGTATAATTTTGACCTGAGTGAAAGAATTATAAAGCATTTGCACATCCAATTAAAATGTATTGAAGATGGTTCACAGCCAAAATTACATGGGAAAAAAAGACAAGATTATTTATTTTTTTACAATCTAAGTAGGAACAACAACCAAGGGGGAAAGCACTCTAACCAGCACAAGACTTTCTATCCGCAAGTTGCAGCTGTCCTGGAGGGCAAAAGCACTCATAGCTGCCCCATGTGTTTCGGCACTGATATATGCAGACGCGAGGAACTTGTCTGCATTCATCAATATCTGAAACAGTAATCTTTCATTGCAGGAGCTGGACTCCTTATAGTCTATTTCTTTATTCAAAATTGTTGATCTCATCAATAAATGAAATCTGAGATTTTATTCAAGTGTTGATACTATAGTGCTTAAAACAATAAGTCAAATTTATTTTTATTTAATGACAACAAAACATATATTCCAAACCTGATATCCTATTGGATGCATGATAATATGATGTAAAAGTTTCTGTTTATTGATGACTCTTATCCATGCATCAATAAATGTTAAATTTAAACATATTTGAAATAAATGAAAATAGTAAATTAATAGCTAACCAAATAAATTTTTAAAAAGTTTAAATACAAGTGACCAAAGTGAACAAAACTATAATATGAAATATTTTTATTTCAGCTGAATTGATTGCTGTAAAATTAAAACTTTAAAAAAAATATTAAAACAATCTTGAACTGGTGAAAACATTTAATAGAATACTCCAGTTAACAATGTAATTGTACTTTGTGCTATAACTTAAACAAACTCTTGAAGTAAACTGACTTACCGACACATGGTTGTCCTGGTCCTCTTGAGGTGAAACCAGTAGGACAGTCACAAGTGTAGCCCCCCTCAGTGTTAACACAGTTCTGGTTGTAGTAGCACCTGTGCTGTTTGGTGCTGCACTCATCCACATCTGAAAGGAGAGTGCAAGCATTAATAATTAATGAAAGGAGAAACCAGTTGATGATGAAAGTACAGATGACATATTACAGAATCTTGAAATGTGATGTGACTCATGGGTGATAAAACAAAACCTGAAATTGACTGGTATTTATTTTTCAATTCTGATGGATAAAGTTCAACTGATTTTTCTTTTCTGCTTGAAATTGAAACTTTCTTTTAGTTAAAAGGAGGATTGGATGGAATAAAAAGTAAAGTCCCGTTTTCAGACAATGCTGGCCTATGGGGCAAGTGAAGCAGCCTTCACAGGTTTCTGTGGCCATGGCATACAAGGGGATGGTGTGGCTAGCACAATGCCCAGCCGCCTTTACTTCCCAGACTGATGTCAGGTACCCACTCGGAGCTGAGTGAACTCAGGGACGCCCCTGGTGTCAAGAACAAGACCCAGCTTTCACAGAGACTCGAACCCGTGACTCTCTGTACGACAGCCGATCGCTCTTCTGCTTGACCACAGCGCCCCTTATTGGATGTAATAGAGGAATTCAAAATAACAAAATGTCCATTATTCAATGAAGTGGTGGATAACCTCCTTAGAAGTTTGTGATAGTATTAACTACATTTATTGAACACTTACCTTCACATCTCCCGGACTCTCCCCTCTTGAACCCAGCGGGACATGACTGGACACAAGAATGACCTCCCTCAGTGTTGATACATTCCTCACCTGACTTGCAGGTGTTGCCACCTTCTAAACATTCATTGATGTCTGTGCAATCAAAAAATTAATATCATAGACACCTCAGCTATTTCAAAAGTAGGATACAAAGACAACAAATTTTAGTACTTGGCATCTCAATTTGGATTTAATGTTTTCCATGAATGAAGTATTTTGGTGGAAAGAAATTTGTCTCAAAACACACAAAAACCAAGCAAGTACTATCTAAATTCTGAAAAAAATAGGAAGAATGTTCTCTCCCAGTTGATTGAGGAGCAGTTACACATCGCCCAAGTTAAACTCTGTTCTTAAAGTCCTTCTAAGTCTCGTATTCTTGCTATTAGTCATGTAATAATTTACAGTGATAACAGTTTAGAGCTAATATTCAGAGGAACTTGCGTGCGTGCTATCACCTATTTGCTGCTATCACCTATTTGCTGCTATCACCTATTTGCTGCAATCACTTATTTGCTGCTATCACTTATTTGCTGCTATCACCTATTTTCTGCTTACCTCGACAAACTCGTCCACTGAGTAACTGAAAGCCAGGTGGACAAGCACATGTAAAGCTGCCCCTGGTGTTGATGCAGGTGTCTGAACAAGGGGAGGGGATCATCTCACACTCATCCAGATCTGGAAACACACCGCAGTTACAGTTACAAAAAAAATAATTTTTAATGATTTTTTTGGTAATAAATCAAGACATTTTTAAATGACGAAAGTTTTCCAATTCAAAAATATTAGCATGCACAAAAAATGGAAAAACAATTATAATGCATTTAAAAATTATATTTTTAATAATATTTATTATTATATTTAAAAATTGCCAGATTGTAATATGGATCTTACCAAGACACCTGCCATTATCTCCAAGTCTATAGCCAGGTAAACAGGTACACCTGTGGCTACCAACTAGGTTCTGACAGGTTTGTTCACAAGGACTCTGACTAGCTTCACATTCATTGATATCTGGATGATAATGAACAATATTAGAACCCCCTACGACCTCGAAAAAAGGTTATGGGACTAACAAAAAAAAACAACCTTTAGCTCATTTAAAACTAATTGACTTTCACTTTTGCCATGAGGAAGAGTATACATTTGATTAATTTGAAATTTCATTAAAAATCATCTTTTACCCAAACACCTGTCCCCATTTTCTTCTCTCTTGAAACCTTTAGCGCATGTGTTGACACATCTGAAAGAGCCTGGTGTGTTGAGACACTCCATGTCAGGCCCACAGTCAGTTGATCCAATGAGACATTCATTGATGTCTGTTGTAGTTAGCGAGGTTAAAAGAAAAGTTAACATGGATGTTATTTGAAAAATTTATTTTCTGGCTCTCAAAGACTTCCAGTTCACCCCCCCCCCAAACCTCAGCCCAACCCAATCCTTTCCCCATCTATCTGTAGAAGTGAAATACCGTATATACTTGAGTATTTTTTCAAAATTTCAAGGCCAAAATCACGGAGCCGACTTATACATGCGTAACTCATTTTATAAACACCATGAGTTTATCATCGAAGCTATCTTGAAGAAAAGTAAAATTCCACTTTTCAGGTGACAAATCAGGGGGTCGACTTATACTCGAGTATAGACGATAGTTATAGCAATACATCAAGATTTTAAAAATAAATAAATATACATAAATATAAGAGTCTTAATTTTATTTCCCTTATTTTTTAATAATGCATTATAATCTCCTGAAAAAAAAACTGCAATAACTAATGGATATGTGGTCCTATTCCACCCCAATTACAACCAAATATTTTAAATTCTGTACTAAATTTTCTTCAGTTTAACCTTGACAAGTTCTTGCATCTGAAGTAAGCAGAAATCCAATAGGGCATGAGCAAGAGAAACTTCCTGGTGCATTATGACACCTGTGACTACAAGGGTTCTGTAGGGCACATTCATCGTCATCTGAAAATACATGGTAAATATTGTCACAATTTATTTCATTGTCTGTGACTACAAGGTTTGTGTAGGGCACATTCGTCATCATCTGAAAATAGATGGTAAATATTGTCACAATTTATTTCATTGTCTGTGACTACAAGGTTTGTGTAGGGTACATTCGTCGTCATCTGAAAATAGATGGAAAATATTGTTACAATTTATTTCATTGTCTGTGACTACAAGGTTTGTGTAGGGTACATTCGTCGTCATCTGAAAATAGATGGAAAATATTGTTACAATTTATTTCATTGTCTGTGACTACAAGGTTTGTGTAGGGCACATTCGTCGTCATCTGAAATAGATGGTAAATATTGTCACAATTTTAAAGGCCAAATAGATCAAACTGCAAAAGTGACAGGCTACATTAAAATTAATATATGTACAGTGGGACCCGCTTAAGTCGACGGCCTCGGGGTATGAAAAATGGCGCCAAGATAACCGATCACCAAGTTAAATGAAAACCAATATGGCTGCAAAATATTAACATGCGCTTGAAATTTCTTTATAATTATATACATGATGTGCGTTAATTAGTGATGGGACGATTAATCGGAATCGTATCGGAATATCGGGACCCTAATATTTCTTCACTCATGCCTAAGGTTAAGACCGTTCATTTTTAAGAACCGTTTAAATATAACGTTTAAATATAACGTAATGGGGGTGAGACTGCAATCAATTTAAATAATTTAAATATAACCCAGGGTTCCCACTCAGTCAGGAATTCTTAAAATAATTTTCCTGGTCTTGAAAGTCGGGAAATAGTCGGGAAAAGTTATGACTAGTCAGGAATTTATATATATTTTTTTTTGGCCGAAGTAAATGACTTCGATTGGTCATGTGGTCATGTTTCGATTTAATTTAATTTTTAAAAAGTTACCAGTTTATAATTGTCTGCGCATGCGTTAAAGGTCAAATTTTTCGCCTCGCGTCGTCCCATGGCGCTTGTTCGCAATGCCCGTCGAATCGGCGAATTTAAAAAAAAATAAACATATCAATATGGTAATTTTAAGTTTAATGCTTTGATAATCAAATGATACGTGTAACTTGTAATATAAATGGTAACAAATGCGGCCTTGACCTTATCAGAATTTGACCTACAACAGTGATGATGTGTATATTATATATCTACTAGATATATTAAGAAAATTATTTGATTTCACGGTCATGGGCGTGTTAGTCAGTCACGTATCTTACTGGTAACAAAGCAACAACAAATTTTTAAAAGAATAATAATAATTTTTTATTTAATTATATAAAAACCACCGTCGATTCTCGATACAACCCTTTATTTTATTTTCTGAAGATATTTGTTTATCTTAAAAAATAAAATGATTAATGCATCAGAAAATGAATTAAGTTTAATAATAATATAACATGCACAACGAAATAATGACGGATTAAAGACCACTAACACGATTTTGGTGAATACATTACTCAAACTAATTCACGGAATCAAATTGAAAGTTAAAACATCCGGTAATTTTTATTGAAATCTCGTAGAATCACACAATAGCCGGAAGTCTCGAAGAAAGCGAGATGTCAACACTGTTTTGAACTAAAATGCCAAAGTGCATTGCTAGGCGAACAGCCTGGGATCGAGCTAACCGATGTTAAATTGCAAATTTGGCACTCTTTTGTGCTCAAAATATTAGGGTTTGGCGACTTTAAAAAATCGAATTAACCGATGAAAAAATGCAAAGACAAAGAGAGAATTTGGCGGTTCCAAAAAAAATGTCGACTTAATAGAGCTGACGAGTTAACCGGGCTCGAGTTAAGTGGGCCCCATGTATTTAAATATATCACAATCTTTTTTCCATTAAAAATTTTTTGGAATATTGTACTTGTATTCAAATACAAAATACACAAACAAATTGTGCAATGAAAACAATATATTTAAGCTTTATTTTTAAACTAATACGACAGTAGACGTTTCGGCTAATGCCTTCATCAGTACAATAACATAAAATAGGTACTTACAACAATATTATTTGCATTTGTAAAACATATTTAGCAATAAATATTAAAATAAAAGAAAAAGGAAGGGAAAATAAAGCTTAAATATATTGTTTTCATTGCGCAATTTGTTTGTGTATTTTGTATTTTATTTAAAAGCTTTATCGCAGTCCCATTCTATATGATACTTGTATTCACAAAGCCTTTTGTAGGTGTATGAAGTAAACTTTCAAAAACAAACTATATTATGAAGCATGAATGAAGTTTTAAGATGGCTGCAGTTAGAAATGAACTGGACATACCTCTACAAAAAGATTCCTGCAGGTCATGTTGGAAACCGGATGGACATCTGTTGCTTGGATTACCTGACAAGAAAATATAGGTTTACACAGTAAGACTTGAACTTTTCATGATCATCATCACTCAAACCCAGCGGCTGTGTTGGGCAGAGGAAGATGTACGTGTAATGTGTGGCAGTTTCATTTTGATTTCTGCATCAGGGACATGTTGGTGTTTTATTTGGTTTTATGTGGTGTAAAAATTGGGTCATTTCTGGGCATGTATGCAACATTGGCGGCTGCATAGCGTAGTCAATAGTGCGCTCACCTCACAAGCTGAGGGGCATCGGATCTAGCCCACTTAAAAGCCACAATAAAAATGTTGATAAATGACTATTGCTAAAAAGTCCTCCGCTGACCTGGAGAGGAGATGGGCACCGCCAAGGTCTACCAAGCCCCAGAAAATTCTAATGGAAACATTAGAACCACCTACGACCACGAGGTTATGTGACAAAAAATTTATTTTTTTAATTTTAAAAAATGCAACATTGTCCCGTTACCCGACATCCACCTTAACACTCTGAATTTTGTTCGTTTGTTTGTTAGCTGTGATGTTTTTGGAGTATTATGTGATCTCTAGATGTAATCTGATATTTGGGAATACCCTCAACTTTAACCTCCCACGTTATTTCTGGTGGAGTTGATGATGATGCCCTACGGCAGTGGTTCTCATCCTTTCGAGATTCAAGGACCACTTGAAATATATGTGTCTTAACCACGGACCACTACTGAAAATTCTGCTATTTCCGTTGTATATAACTACTTCCCAGTATACATGTTAAGTTAGTAAGCAAAACTATCCTAATATGCTACCATTTGCATGCTGCCAAAGATATTGAATGGAAACAGAATATAATGGCTTTCTTTTATAACGAACAAATGTCACTTTTACTATTCACTTAGAGTTAGAGTCTTATTCAATTCGTATTGCTTACTATAAAAAAAAATTTAAGTCATAAACACTAGTTAGTATAAGTTAGACTGTCATATTAGTTTATTTAGTGCAAGCCTTGAGTTTGCACACTTGAGCACAGCATATCCAAACAAGGTGTACTACTTGAAAGACTCCATGGCAGTTTATCTTCAACTTCAAGTTGTAAACGATGTTTTCTCTTGATTGTAACCAGTGCAGAAAATCCACATTCACAAAGATATGATGTTGCAAAGGGTAAAAGTATTTTTAGCACTCTGAGACAGTTCTGAGTACAACAAAATTTCATCAAGCTCACTTTCTGATGCAACATTATTCAAAGTAGCATCGCTGGTCACTTCTATGAATTGGTTTTATTTCGTTGGTAGTAAATTTAATGCCGGTTTTATCGCTTCATTTGCATGAATTTGCAAGCATAATACAAACTGTGGTCTGGGTTGATCATCTGCTATGACTGCACATGGCGCAGATAATCCCCAGGGGCAACCACTCATCATACTGTCGTATCACAATTCGTATTTTTTTTCTCTTGGGAACTGCATTTTATTCACACACAGATTGTGAGGATGAGTACGAGGAATAATCATTTTTGTCCTACTCCTTAAGTTTGGTTGGTTTCTTTATTAGAAATTATCCATCTTTTCAATCAATATAATTAAGTTATTACTTTAATAATTGTAAAATTAAATTAAGGCTAATTTACTAATAGTTTTTAAAAAAACTTATTTTTGAATGTCAATATACCAACTACAGTAATATTATAGTCTTCTAGAGTCTAGTGTGAAATCATGTGATAGCTAAAAGTAAACATAAACTCAAAATACACAGTTTTCGGCTCTATGCTCTCGCCATAAAGTGATTAAAAGTAATCAATATATTCAAAATGTGATAACCTTTTCGTGTTATTAATTTAAAAAATTAAAATTTCATAAGTGACCACCATGCCCATCCCACCATGCGGACCACAGTGGTCTGTAGACCACAGGTTGAGAACCACTGCCCTAGAGTCTTTGGCACTTTCAAGTGTGGAGAGTATAATTCTAGATAAGTGGGTGTGTGCAGTATACCCCCTAAATGTGAATGGTACCAGCTGTATACAAACTATCATGTGCAGTATACCCCCTAAATGTGAATGGTACCAGCTGTATACAAACTATCATGTGCAGTATACCCCCTAAATGTGAATGGTACCAGCTGTATACAAACTATCATGTGCAGTATACCCCCTAAATGTGAATGGTACCAGCTGTATACAAACTATCATGTGCAGTATACCCCCTAAATGTGAATGGTACCAGCTGTATACAAACTATCATGTGCAGTATACCCCCTAAATGTGAATGGTACCAGCTGTATACAAACTATCATGTGCAGTATACCCCCTAAATGTGAATGGTACCAGCTGTATACAAACTATCATGTGCAGTATACCCCCTAAATGTGAATGGTACCAGCTGTATACAAACTATCATGTGCAGTATACCCCCTAAATGTGAATGGTACCAGCTGTATACAAACTATCATGTGCAGTATACCCCCTAAATGTGAATGGTACCAGCTGTATACAAACTATCATGTGCAGTATACCCCCTAAATGTGAATGGTACCAGCTGTATACAAACTATCATGTGCAGTATACCCCCTAAATGTGAATGGTACCAGCTGTATACAAACTATCATGTGCAGTATACCCCCTAAATGTGAATGGTACCAGCTGTATACAAACTATCATGTGCAGTATACCCCCTAAATGTGAATGGTACCAGCTGTATACAAACTATCATGATGCAACAATCTTCATGTAAGATTTTCTAAAAATTTTGTTATTCAAGTCAGCAATATTAACTATATACTTTTATGTTTACCATTCATTTTTTTTCCTCTATAAATTCTGGTAAGTTTACTTCCCATTTACCTGGTCTAATGGATACCTCCAGGCCGTATTTGACTGACTGCTGGTCTGGTAATATTTCAACAGTCAGGCCTTTCGTGTTGAGCTGTTGCACTAGGTATGGCATATGGCCTAGTGTTGAGTCATACGTTATTGTGTGATTCCATGCGTATGGGAGCGTTATTCCATCAGCACTAAACAACCGGGATGAATGGGCGTAAATAGTTCCTGAAAAGAACAGATTTTAACAAGTTTATAAAATATTAATTAGCTAAATTAATTTTTAAAATGATTTACATTAAATAATTTTTAAAAAAAATATTTTTCAAAGAAAATGCAATTTTGATTTTTTAAAATAAAATTTTACTTTTAAGTTTTATGTGACTAATAAATGCTAATCAAGAGGAATTAGCTAAAAGTCAATTTAAAAAATACTAATGCAAACATAAAAAAAAATTATAATTTTATGTTAGAAATTATTTATAGCTTTGAATACCTGGCCTATCTATGGTTATAAAATTAATTTACAACTTCAGTTAATTTAAAGATTATCACTTATTTAAATATAATTTGTAAACAGTCTTTTATTGCTGCGACTTTAGTTTAAATTTAATAATAAAGTTAGCTCTTTCTTTTTACTAAACATTATATATCTAGTTGTCACCTGGCCCAGTCTGAATATATTCTTCTTGATAGGAAGGTAAATGGACATTTTTTATTGGTCCCAGGTCAGGGACTTCCCCTCGTACAATTATGTCAAATAAAAGATTTCCTTTAGAATCCACACCATTCACATAATGGGACATCTTCAAGATTTGACCTGTAAAAATGTTGTTTTTTAAAAAATCCAATTAATTAATGTTATGTAAATCTGAGTGAAATCAATGAAACAATTAATCTCAATTTTATAACGATTCCTTGTATCACGTGTTATCTCATTATAAACAGAAAAATTTGATTTGAAAAAAAGTTTTATTCTTCTGGATGTTTCATATCTGCCAACAGAAGTTCCATAATCTCAATACTTGCTCTTGGCATGTCACAGACTCTCAGCCAGTTACTCTCTACAAGACAGTTACTCTCTACAAGACAGTTACTCTCTACAAGAAAGTTACTGTCAACAAGACAGTTACTCTCTATAAGACAGTTACTCTCTACAAGACAGTTACTGTCAACAAGACAGTTACTCTCTACAAGACAGTTACTCTCTATAAGACAGTTACTCTCTACAAGACAGTTACTGTCAACAAGACAGTTACTCTATACAAGACAGTTACTTTTTACAAGACAGTTACTCTCTACAAGACAGTTACTGTCAACAAGACAGTTACTCTATACAAGACAGTTACTTTTTACAAGACAGTTACTCTCTACAAGACAGTTACTGTCAACAAGACAGTTACTCTATACAAGACAGTTACTTTTTACAAGACAGTTACTCTCTACAAGACAGTTACTCTCTACAAGACAGTTACTCTCTACAAGACAGTTACTCTCTACAAGACAGTTACTCTCTACAAGACAGTTACTCTCATGGCACACACTTGCGTGTGAGGACTGAATTCAGGCATTAATTAAGACAGCTATTTTCAACATGTCTAGACACAGTAGCCTGTCATCTGCAGGGTGTAGATGTGTCACGTGTAATAAAGCAGCACTATGACATAAACAATTTATTTTTCTCTTTATTGAAACAACTCTGAAAATGTATTGGCTTGGGGCAAAAAATAATTTTAAATTACATTAACAATATAAATTATTTTCTGATGTGTATTTCATTGTTACACTTAATGCTTTTGCTTGTACATTGTACATCTTAAAGTGGGTTGGTTTAACCCCGGTCCCATATAAAGGTAAAATTTACCTACTGTTTTGTAAAAGTAAATGTGTGTTGCCAACAAACAAAGTTTGTAAAGCACTGACTTAAGGAGTAGTAATTGAGCTGTAGATATACCATAGGTTAGACAGGGTTTAGGATTGCCAAGGAATGTCAAACTTTCATAACAACTATCACATGAAACTGTCATCATTTTTTGTGTGCTATTTTTCAAGGTAATGTAATTTAACTTTGGACCACCTTCTTATTTTATCTATTACAGACACTCCTTCTATACAGAAGATTATTGTGTCCTAAGCTTATCCATGGTTTATGTCTAGTCTTGCATTTTCATTAGAGTTTAAAATCTTGATACTGTATTGGTTTCTCCTGGTTTGATCAGACAACCCATTCCAGACAGAAAGAACAAGAGTTTGTGTTTTTGTTTGTTTTTGCATAAGGAATAAGAAAAGAGTTTTTATCCCTCACCTGTGGCAAATTCGACCTGCACCTCTCTCGTAAAGTCTCCCTTAGTGAGTGAATAGCCATTGAGCGCGCCATCAATCTCTTGTGCTGTGGTCCAGTAGACAGGAGTCAGCAGTGATATAAGGTGCTGAAGGTGTTTGGCTACAAAATTCAATAGAATCATTCAATAGTGCAGGAAATATAATAAAATAAAGAAGAAATAATGTTATACGATTAAATTGGAAATAATTCATTTTGCACGGTGGCAAGGATTTAATGGAGGTAAATATTTGTTGCCTTAAATCATTAACTTGATTAAATTACTTAGATAATTATCAGCTGTAATAAATCTTCCCTACAGTTTATGGGGAGAAAACTGGCACTTTTTTAAAAAATATATATTTAGCATATTATGACTGGATCATATTGCAATTTAAGTACACCGGGACATTGTGCTAGCCACACAATCCCTTGCTCATTAGTGGTGGCTAAATAAAACGTGTGAACGCTACTTCACATGCCCCACAGTCGGGCATGGACTGGAAAGGGGGTTATTATTAACATTATTATTATTATTACATTGTAATGTACTAAACGACAGTTTTTGTTTCCTGCTCTCTTTTGTCAATAAAAAACAATTCAATTAGCAGTTAAACTATATTCTTTACTAATCAGTAATTGATATGTGAATGTATTTTAAATATTGGAAATCTAGTAAGTTTTTTCCTTTAGAAATGGTTTGAAATTAATAAATAATTTAACAATAAACCCAAGATATGACATCAATAAGGGGAAGGGTGGAGAAAAGGGTCTGTATTCTTATCTTATCTGTTACAGACTCTCCTACACAGAAGATTATGTATGGTGTGAGTGGAAGTGAGAAAGAGAGACACAGTGAGAAAAGTGTTTAATAGTTTTATTGTGATGTAAATATAGTTGATGTACCGTATGTATATTAATAAATAGTTTATAATCTCATGATACCCTAAGATTTCATCACTTCTAAGTAGGCAGATAATAAGAAAAAATTGTTTTATTCAGATCTCAGTATGATTATTTAACAAACTGTTGATATAAAAGATAGTTGTAAAATAAATATAACTTATATAACTTTGGTGTTATATTCTGTTACACACAGATAACCCAAACCTATAAAGCATACTACATCTAAAATTCTAAATGATGAGAATGCTTATTATGTTTCTTAATGACTTATGTCCCCTGATTATCCAGTGTTCAACTATACATCATTGGGTTAAAGAAAGTCTTACCCATTCCTGGCGGCACATTCCTAACTGTGGCCTCGATGCGTGTGACTCCATTCTCTGTTGGTATCATCTCTGCTGTGATGTTGGTCTCCACAATGTCGATATTATTGATGTAGCCAATAATGTTACCCTCAGCTATTCTAGGCAGTGCTGGGAGATTTTAAAGTTTGGATGTTGGTTCAAATCTTTTTCGAATTAAGTGACTTTTTTTTTAATTCATCATCAAATCATTCAAACATAAGAGTTGTTATACACAATAATTTTTAGTTCCATGTATATTGTTTGGGGACCAGACAGTGACGTAGCTAGGGTAGGGGGGAAGGGGGTCAAAATTCAAAAGTCCCCACGGGCCCCAACATTAGTGTCCGAAATTTTTTTTTACATTAAATATTACGCCACCGCCATGTATGTATGGCCCCCAAAGAGGCCAAGCCCCCCTGTCTCCAAACCCTTACAAATCCCTAGCTACGCCACCTGGACCAGATTCCTTTCAAGTTAATTACTAAAGAAGCAATGAAGAAATGTCTTAAATTACATTTTTTGAACTTGAGAGAAAAATTAATGAACATGACACAAATAAAGACATTCAAATAAAAATAAGTTAACATTGGCATAAATTGATTACTGCATTAAAAATTAAATAAAGACCCATTCAAAATTTAATTTTTATTGGGTTTAAGAAATAGTGTTATTGTAATTAAGGTAAAAACTCAAGATCTAATAGAACAAGCATAAGACATTAAAAATTAAGGGCAACATGTTTGCCAGAGACAGAAAATATCATTTTGCTAACACAAGACCAAGTCATGACTCACAATGTCGCCTTGCTAACACAAGACCAAGTCATAACTCACAATGCCATTCTGCTAACACAAGACCAAGTCATAACTCACAATGCCATTCTGCTAACACAAGACCAAGTCATAACTCACAATGCCATTTTGCTAACACCAGACCAAGTCATGTCTACTCACAATGCCATTTTGCTAACACAAGACCAAGTCATGACTGACAATGCCATTTTGCTAACACAAGACAAAGTCATGTCTACTCACAATGCCATTTTGCTAACACAAGACCAAGTCATGTCTACTCACAATGCCATTTTGCTAACACAAGACCAAGTCATAACTCACAATGCCATTTTGCTAACACAAGTCCAAGTCATAACTCACAATGTCATTCTGCTAACACAAGACCAAGTAATGACTCACAATGTCATTCTGCTAACACACGACCAAGTCATAACTCACAATGCCATTCTGCTAACACAAGACAAAGTCATGTCTACTCACAATGCCATTTTGTTAACATAAGACCAAGTCATGTCTACTCACAATGCCATTTTGCTAACACAAGACCAAGTCATGACTCACAATGCCATTTTGCTAACACAAGACCAAGTCATAACTCACAATGCCATTTTGCTAACACAAGACCAAGTCATGACTCACAATGCCATTTTGCTAACACAAGACCAAGTCATAACTCACAATGCCATTTTGCTAACACAAGACCAAGTCATAACTCACAATGCCATTTTGCTAACACAAGACCAAGTCATAACTCACAATGCCATTTTGCTAACACAAGACCAAGTCATAACTCACAATGCCATTTTGCTAACACAAGACCAAGTCATAACTCACAATGCCATTTTGCTAACACAAGACCAAGTCATAACTCACAATGCCATTTTGCTAACACAAGACCAAGTCTTAACTCACAATGCCATTTTGCTAACACAAGACCAAGTCATAACTCACAATGCCATTTTGCTAACACAAGACCAAGTCATAACTCACAATGCCATTTTGCTAACACAAGACCAAGTCATGACTCACAATATCATTCTGCTAACACAAGACCAAGTCATGACTGACAATGCCATTTTGCTAACACAAAACCAAGTCATAACTCACAATGCCATTTTGCTAACACAAGACCAAGTCATAACTCACAATGCCATTTTGCTAACACAAGACCAAGTCATGACTCACAATGCCATTTTGCTAACACAAGACTAAGTCATGACTGACAATGCCATTTTGCTAACACAAGAACAAGTCATAACTTACAATGCCATTTTGCTAACACAAGACCAAGTCATGATTCCCAATGCCATTTTGCTAACACAAGACCAAGTCATGACTCACAATGCCATTTTGCTAACACAAGACCAAGTCATGTCTACTCACAATGCCATTTTGCTAACACAAGACCAAGTCATGACTCACAATGCCATTTTGCTAACACAAGACAAAGTCATGACTCACAATGTCATTCTGCTAACACAAGACCAAGTCATGACTTACAATGCCATTTTGCTAACACAAGACCAAGTCATAACTCACAATGCCATTTTGCTAACACAAGACCAAGTCATGTCTACTCACAATGCCATTTTGCTAACACAAGACCAAGTCATGACTCACAATGCCATTTTGCTAACACAAGACCAAGTCATAACTCACAATGCCATTTTGCTAACACAAGACCAAGTCATAACTCACAATGTCATTCTGCTAACACAAGACCAAGTAATGACTCACAATGTCATTCTGCTAACACACGACCAAGTCATAACTCACAATGCCATTCTGCTAACACAAGACCAAGTCATGACTCACAATGTCGCCTTGCTAACAAAGACCAAGTCATGACTTAGAATATCATTGTGCTAACACAAGACCAAGTCATGACTACTCACAGTAGCAGGAGCCCAGGTTGCATGGCACCACCTCAGTTGTGTCCCCCCAGCATCTCCTGCCTCCAAACGCTGGCTGTGTGCACTGTCTTACTCTCTCTTTGGTGCCTGGCCCACACGATGCTGAGCAGTCTGACCAGTCAGACCAGTCAGAGAATTTGCCGTCCACTGAAGCATGAAAAATTGATAAAGGAATGTAATATCGATACTAAACATTTAATTTAAAAATTGATTTTTTAAGTTTGAGTCATAAGTGTTAGACCAAAGCTTTTTCCCTCTTTATGAAATAACATTTCTAAAAAATATCTTATTTAGATTGGTAAAAAAAAATCATTTAAAAAAATTTATAATCAGGTAATTTTTAAAAATTTGAAATTTGGCAATAAACAAAAAAGTTTGAAATTTTCAGAAATCTTATTTAAATTAAATCATGTAATGCTATCTGCATTAATTTGATATATTCTGTGAAACAATTCATTCATACAGAAAAGAATTTCCCAAATTTTTTTATGATCAATGCAATGAGAGCTGCACCTGGACATCCTTGTGTGTTACAGTTGTCAGTCTCCTCGCCACCACCTATGCATGGCTGACCACTGCCACTGGGAGCTGGATTGCTGCAAGTTCTAATCCTCCTTCTCTGACCACCGCCACAGGTCGAACTGCACTCACTCCACTGACCCCAAGGCGCCCAGTTTCCATGGACTGTGTTTAAAAAATAATAAGATTAAACTTGAGAGAGGACCCAAAAAAAAACTCCATCATAACTACATGAAGAGATCAAGGGAAGAAATGACTATGTCACATTTTTGTAGTTTTGAGAAATTCAAGTTTTAAAGTTCAAATGTATACAGATTTCTTATAAATTAACTTAATAGATTTGAATTTTAATAGGGTCAGATACATAATTTTTCATAAAACCTCATTCAGAACATTCTATTTTTGATCCTCTATCAGATACAGGGTGTAACTAAAAAATGTTTAAATGTCACATAGCCGTTTCTTCCCTTGGGGTCTTCACATGTATCTAAATTCAAATTTTTTTCTTGTGGTACAGCAAAACAAATGTTTAAGTTATTTAAACCATTCAAATACATTGAAAAGTTTTTATTTTCTACATACATTTCTAAACATACATTTGTAAACAAAATTCTTAACACCCACTTTGTCTAAAGGCTCGTACCTGGACAAAGTTCCACAACACAGCTTGTGTACTCGATCCTTGGACCAACACAATCCCTGCCACCGTTTTCTGGACGTGGGTTATCACATGTACGACGTCGAGAGCGTTCTCCCTTGCCGCAGCTGGTGCTGCAGGCACTCCAGTCACCCCATTGAGAGTACTCACCATGAACTGGAGCAGTAATTATAATACGGTTAGTGTTCCATTTAAAACATATCATTTAACAGATTCAACTAACAAACTTATCAAGCATATATTCATAGATATCCAGGCCTTGGAATTTTAACACATTTTAAAAATTAATTTGCAATAAGTAAATTAAGTTCTTCATTATTAAAGCCCATTAAATGCCAATGGCTCCTTTTCATTAATTCAATAACAAACTATAACAATCATTCAAAAGTTTTACAAGAAATTTACACATGAAATATGCGAGAAGGAGAATTTTGGTAATTATATCAAAACTAGCGCACACCCGTCAAAAATGACGGAAGTTTTCAGCTGAAATCTATTTATTTTATAAAAATGCACTTTTTTTAGGGCGCCTACGGCGCCGACCTTTTTCAAAAGCCCAACTAACTTGTCCTTGTTTGATAAATACGAAATATTAAACTTTATGAAATGTACACAAAGTATTTTTTAATAGGGGTTGCAGAGCGCCTACGGCGCCCCGTTTCTTTTTTTAATTTTATAATTAACCACCATCTAATTCTCTTTTTACAATGTTCCCTTTTCTAAAATTGAAAATATGAACTAAATCAATGACATCATATAATATTTTTTTACAGCACATCTTTAATTTTCACACATTTTGGTGCATTGGTGCAGTAATTTGGTTTTCCCTGCTTTCTAAAATTAGTAGCGTCAGGACAGACTGACTGACTTGCGTGACAATTGCAAATCATATAGTTTTATTATTAGAAAATATATTTGTAAAAAACTAGATAAGACAATTAACTTTAAATATTTTTAAAAATATATAAAATATAAGTCCAAAACTTTTAAAGAAAATTAAAAATAATTTAAAAACAGAAATACTAACATGACACATTAAGTTTTAAAGGAAAGCATAATAATTTGAGAAAAGAAATACTAACCTACCACATTTAGGCGTGTTTCCACAAATGTTTTACCCAGTGGATTAACAGCAAAGCATCTGTACAAACCAGCATCTGATTGCTGAGTAGCAACAATCCTGCAAAATGGATTTTAAAATGCAATGAGATTGTTTTTTTTAAAAAGATTTGTGCAATATAAAAGTAGGGCTATCTGAAAAAGAAATAATATATTTTATTTACATTTCTATTTAATGAGCTGCAAATTGTTCAAAGATATGTACTAAGTTTTCTGTATGAATTACGCTTATTTTATGATGGACTGGAATTCTGTTCATGTCAACATTACTTTTAGACATGAACAAATAAGAAGTTCATATGAAGCATAGACTAGTAAAAATTTAAGTCGGCTCAAAGATATCCTTGAGATAATCAACTGCACTTAACTCTTCACAGAATAATAACTTAGCTAAAAGACATCTTTGAATAAATCAACTGAGCTTAACCCCATAATTGTTAACAATTTCTATAAATAATTTTTTTTACTGCAGTGACGTATTTTAAATTATAAAAATTATTAAGAAACAATTCATTTGATTACAGCTGTCACAAATCACTGAATGACACTCAGTTAATATACTTTTATTATATTTTATTTTGTACTATTTATATGACTAAATGAGTTTTACAAAAAACATGAGCTCTAGATTAGAGAAGCAATGTAATAGGCTTCAGTTCTATTACAGGATTCAGTTCTATTACAGGATTCAGTTCTATTACAGGATTCAGTTCTATTACAGGATTCAGTTCTATTACAGGATTCAGTTCTATTACAGGATTCAGTTCTATTACAGGATTCAGTTCTATTACAGGATTCAGTTCTATTACAAGATCCAGTTCTATTACGAAGTCCAGTTACATTAAAAAATCTTGTTATATTACAGAATCAGACCTTAGAGTATTGTTCTTCAACACTGATATCTTGTTATATTACAGAATCAGACCTTAGAGTATTGTTCTTCAACACTGATATCTTGTTATATTACAGAATCAGACCTTAGAGTATTGTTCTTCAACACTGATATCTTGTTATATTACACAATCAGACCTTAGAGTATTGTTCTATTACACAATCAGACCTTAGAGTATTGTTCTATTACACAATCAGACCTTAGAGTATTGTTCTATTACACAATCAGACCTTAGAGTATTGTTCTATTACACAATCAGACCTTAGAGTATTGTTCTATTACACAATCAGACCTTAGAGTATTGTTCTATTACACAATCAGACCTTAGAGTATTGTTCTATTACACAATCAGACCTTAGAGTATTGTTCTATTACACAATCAGACCTTAGAGTATTGTTCTATTACACAATCAGACCTTAGAGTATTGTTCTATTACACAATCAGACCTTAGAGTATTGTTCTATTACACAATCAGACCTTAGAGTATTGTTCTATTACACAATCAGACCTTAGAGTATTGTTCTTCAACACTGATATCCTCCCTCCTGACACAATCTCTTCCGTCTCTTTCCACCAAAACATGTTTGGTGGAGGTACTCCTTCCGCTGTGCAGTCAAACAGGACAGTGTCACCAATCTCCACTAAAGCATTGCTTGGCTCAATTCTAAACTTTGGTTCAGCTGGAAAACAGGTGAACATTCATATGGAGTAGAAAGAATAAGTACCAAAATAGTTCAATATTAAAAAATAATTACGCTGCAGTTAAAAGTGTATTAATTTTTTGACTATTGAATTACCAGAATGTTTAAAGGTAAAGAAAAGCATTGTTGACATGAGAACACTTACATTTAACAGTGACTACTGACTGGGCTTCAGATGTGCCTGCGTCATTGATTGCTATACATTTGTACTACTTACATTTAACAGTGACTACTGACTGGGCTTCAGATGTGCCTGCGTCATTGATTGCTATACATTTGTACTGGCCAGCGTCTGAGGCCTAGCAGTAAAAAAAGAAATATTGTAATAAATTAGCTGTAAAGTAAGAAACTTTAGACAGAGCAGAAGAAATATTTATAATTAAATAATGTAATATTCTAAACAGTCTGCTGGCCAGTAAGTTGTTCAAAGTAATACTTTTTTTTAAAAAATTGTAATAAAGTAGCTATAGAAGATGTTACTTGAGACAGAACAGAAGAAATATTTATAATCAAATAATATAAATCTCTAACAGTCTGTTGGCCAGTAAGTCATTCAAAGTAATACTACAAACAAAAAATATATATATATATATAAATTCCTGATACACTCGCTAAAAGAAATCATTAAAAATACCACAAGAAAATTTGGGGGAAATATTTTTTTTCTCTTTTTTTTTACAGAAATTTAAATTTTAATATAATATATCTGTTGGGGTCGCGGCCCTAAGGTTGGGAACCCGGGTTTTATCAAGTAACTTTAGAAGACAAGAAATTCTTGCATTGCTACTGCTATCACTTTGGAGGTTATATCTACTCACCATTGTTTGGCTGGTTATTTCTAATTTACAAACTATAATTTATCAATGCAGAATTCTTTGTAATTCACTACAAAAATATTTTTTTTGTCATTTATATTTTTAGCAACAAAAAAAACAATAACAATGTTCAATTTTTAAAACAACATTATAGTTTTTGAAAGATTCATTCATATCAACTTGCTCAACTTTAGGTAGAGGGAAAAAAAGCCTTACAGTGAACACTTAAGTGAGTTTTTATAGTTTTGGTATGGGAAAAAAGTGAATATTTGATGAGCTTTTTAGTCTGTTAGTCTTGCATCAAGAACTTAATGTAGCATCATTAGTTCTAGAACTTACTGAAGCATCATAAATAATTAAAGAACCATTGTCCAACTGTTGGATTCTGTCCCCAAGCTCCACTGGTCGGCTGTTTTTGGTCCACAGGATCTCAGGGGCTGGGTCTCCACCAACAGAACAATCCAGGATGACCTTCTCGGCAATCTTCACGGCCCAGTCCAGTGGTGGCACGATCATTCTTGGTGGTACTAGAATACATTCACACATAATTGTACTGCTGCTCAGTAATTTTATAATACAGAGTTCTTATATAAACATGATGAACCCAGACAAGTCATTGTGGACACAAGGCTTTGGTTTAGAGTTAACATCATCAAAGAGTTTATAGGATAAACCTTTGTCTTAAAAACATTAAACTGACTCCAATAAAATGGTATATTAGGAAATCTAATTAGCCTCCACATTCTAGTATTTCAGAATCTATTAAAAAATATATAAATACACTCTAATGTCATTAGATGTTGTAGTTAGGATATGAATGTTTTACATTGGATTAATGGATATTTTTATGTGTATTACTATTTATATGTGAAGCGCTGTGAGCCTTATAGCTTGCTGGGGTGCTGCGCTCAATACATTATCAAATTAAATTAAGTTTTTGAAACAAAATACTTTTAGCACACTAATTGTACTCAGCTTCCCATACAGTACAATGTAACTCAAACCTTTGATGATCACCTCCCCATGCAGTACAATGTAACACAAACCTTTGATGATGACCCTGGCACTTGCAATGACCTGCTGGTTATCTGCTGGGTTAGTGGCCACACAGCTGTATTCTCCAGCATCTTCTTTCATGGCACTCCTCACTGTTAGCGTACTAGCTCCATTGAGGCTAGCAGGGGCTGAGACATGTACGGTTGAAACATTGAAAACATTGATGGCCAAATAGACTATTTTAAAGTTCAAACAGAAGCTTGGCTTTTTATTTATAAGAATTAGGACTTTATCATTGCAAATCTTTCATCTCATTTTCAGATATGAAAATCAATACAGAATTGAACTTATCAAATTATGTGGAGGTTGAGGCCTCTCTACCAAATACCTGATACTGATATGGTTTTGTTAGAATATAAGTTCTGTTCAGTGGTGTGGCCACTACAGCTTCTTGGAGCCACAAGTGTGATTGATTAGCTACTGCCCAATTAAAAGTATTAACTATTCATATGAACCCCTTACAACAGAACTTACTAAACCACTAATACTGGGCTAGGAATATATCTGAATCTATTGCTTTGATAGAATGTTGGGATTCTTGTTGTGTTTATTTATCAAATGATTAGATTGATTTTTATTATCATTGAGAATTAAATCTTCATGGCCTACCCTCTCAATGATGAAGTATTATTCTAAAAATTAAAAAAAAGAATTTTATGATAACAATAAATCTCTTATTATCTTGTTAGATTTTATTAAGCCACCTGGGATTTGCTTTCCGTTTAACATCCATGTAATGACAGGAGTCGGTACCCCTTTAGCTGCACAAGACATCTGGAAGTTACTGTTTACTGTCAGCTCTTTGTCTTTGGGCAGAATCACAAACACAGGGGGAACTGGAGGGACATTAAATAATGTGATATAAATAATACAGGGGGAACTGGAGGGACATTAAATAATGTGATATATAAATAATACAGGGGGAACTGGAGGGACATTAAATAATGTGATATAAATAATACAGGAGGAACTGGAGGGACATTAAATAATGTGATATAAATAATACAGCCTTTTAACACATTTTATACTAAAGAAAGGGGAATTTTTACTTTAAGAATTACTTTGAAAACATAAATATTTTGTAACACCGTCCACTAGATCTTATCTTATCTTATCTGTTTACAGACGCTCCTTCTATACAGAAGATTATTGCGTCCTACGCTTGTCTATGGTTTGTGTTTAGTCCTGCATTTTTATTAGAGATTTAAATGTTGATAAAGTGTTGGCTTTCCTGGATTCTTCAGGCAACCCATTCCACACCCGAATTCCGGACGGGAAGAAGGAAAACTTGTATGTGTTTGTTCTTGCATACGGAATAAGAAAGGTGTTTTTATCTTATCTTCTATCTTATCTATACAGACGCTCCTTCTATGCAGAAGATAGTTGCGTCCACAGACCATGACAGATGATCTGTTGGCAAGTGATGCAGCAATCACAGGCCACGGCTTTGTGGGTTCCACGCATTACCCAGCCGCCTAACACTACAAGTGTTAGGTACCCATTCGGAGCGGGGTGACTCAGGGACGCCCTAGGCCCCGGGAACAAACCCTTGCCTTCACACGGATTCGAACCCGTGACCATCGGTACGACAGTCCAGTGCGCTGCCACTCGACCACCGCGTTTTTATCCTTATGTCTATCTGAGGGTTGTATTAAGTTATCTTTGTGTTGTATTTCTAAATTAGAATTAATAGCTTTATGTATGATTACTACTTTGCTCTTGGTTCTTCTATCCTCTAGTGTTTCAAGGTTTAATGATTTAACTAATGGTGTTATTCTTGTCAGTTTCGAATATTCTCCAGTAATGAATCTGGCAGCTCTTTTTTGAATTTGTTCTAGTTTATCAATGTTTTCTTTGGTGGATGGGTCCCATACAGAAGATGCATATTCTAGTACAGGTCTCACCAAAGTGAGGTAGCATTTTAGTTTTATATCTCTATTACATTTGTTAAAGTTCCTTTTTATAAAGCCCAAGGTTTTGTTTGATTTTTTAATAACTTCATTGACATGGGGATTCCATGATAGTTTCTCATTTATTAAGACTCCTAAGTATTTTGCATCTTTAGTTTGGGTCAGTTCTTTTCCATGAATGTTATATTTTGAATTTATTTGTTTCTTTTTCTTTGTTACTCTTAACAGTTGACACTTTTCTGGGTGGAAAGACATACTCCAGTTAGTTTCCCATTTTATCAATTCATCTAAGTCTTTTTGTAAAATTTTGCTGTCTTGTTCTGATTTAATTGTTCTATAGATTATACAATCATCAGCAAATAACCTAACTTTTGTACCTGTTTATATGTTGTTGGGTAAATCATTTATATAAATTAAAAAGAGTAAGGGACCTAGCACAGTTCCTTGTGGAACTCCTGAGTTAACCTTTATTGGTGCAGATTTAGATCCATTAATTATTACAGTTTGCTCCTTGCCCAAAAGGAAGTCTTGGATCCAGTGATGTAAGGAACCTGAGATTCCAAAGTAGTTAAGTTTTTTAAGTAAACTAAGGTGGTGAACTTTGTCAAATGCTTTTGAGAAGTCTAGTAATATTGTATCTATTTGATCATTTTTGTCCAAGCCTTTTGATAGTTCATCTATTAAACCTATTAATTGTGTTTCACATGATCTGTTTTTTCTAAAGCCGTGTTGATGTGGGCATAGGGCATTATATTAATTGTCAAGGTGGTTAACTATTCTACTATATATTATGTGTTCTAGTAATTTACAGGTGATACAGGCCTGTAATTACCAGGGTCTGATTTATCCCCTTTCTTAAAGATCTAGGAAAAAGCTATGATGTTATATTGTTCACCAATCCCTATGTATATTATTTCAATGTATGAAGATAATACATGTAGATTACATTCTTGGAAGTTACTAATTCAAACTTATTGGTCCTTATAAAATAAAAACAGAAAATCTTAGGGACAAGAAAGACTTTGTTAATGTTAAAAAGGATATATCATATGAAATTATGTCTATTTTTGGATGGCATTAATGAAATACTTTTTTTTTAAAATAAGAATTTATCCTGACCTTGAACTCTGAGTAGTCTTCCTTGTGAGTCTGTCCCGACTGAATTTTCTGCTGTACAAATGTAGTCTCCTGCATCGTCAGCCTTACAGATAACAAACAGATTATCATCAAATAGTTGTTAAAATTTAATTTTTTGAAAACAAATGCATTAATAGTCCCTATTATGTTTGATAGCAAAAAATAATAGTCATCTGCATTGTCAGCCTTACAGATAACAGATTATCATCAAATAGTTGTTAAACTTTAAATTTTTCTTTTTAAAAGCATTAATAGTGCCTATTGTGTTAATAGCAAAAACCAATATGAAATCACCAACATCAGGTCCAAAAAAAAACTGCATGTGTTTGTATAGGTCAAGACATGTTATTTAAAAAATGATCTTACATTGATGTTATCGACGATCAAACTGCCATCAGATTGAACTCGGTATTTGGGGTCCCTCAGGTCAAGGCGACGCCTGTCTTTGGTCCACATGATTGTTGGAGTCGGAGATCCCACAGTTTTACAGGGCAGAGTTGTCCTGTCACCGACCGAGACAACAAACTGACGATTGGCTGCTTCTATCATTGGGGGCACTGTTTGTGTAAGAAAAGATCACTTGAGCAAAAATACAAAAAGGTAATCCCTTGAAAATTAACAAAATACAAGAACTGTGAGATTTTTTTTTCTAATCTGTCAACATTACTTACAATAACCAAAAGTCTAAGGGAAATATTTTTATTTTTAAACCATTTTTTTTCAACAAATTTTTCTGTTAGGCTTTTAGTTATTTCATTCTGTCTTTTAGACTGGCAAACTTAAAATGAGAGGGTTGAAAAGGATGATTATTAACATCATGTGTTTGTGAATGGCTGACTTAAAGCAGAGTAAATTTACCTTGAACTGTCAACTTGAGTGTTTGAAATGATTGTCCCGCACTGTTCTCAGCTATACACTTGTAAGTGCCTGCATCTTCAGCTCTGAAACAAGGCAGGATTTATACACATGATAAACAATCACAGATAATTTCATTCATAAATCTGATAGAGGAAGTTTGTAATTGCGGTCACAAAATAAATAAAATGTGTAAGGTTTTGAGGGCTAGGAAATTTTTTTTTACAAAATTGAAAGTTTGATATTTACAAGTAGAAGTAGAGTTAAGTGGTTCAAATGTTCAAAGTATCTAGAATATGATAGTCATTTTTTCATGAAGTAGTTGGTACCCAATATGTGGTAGTTAGCACCTCAAATGCGGTAGTTAGCACCTCAAATGTGGTTGTTAGTACTTAGCTTATGTGCGTACGGGTTAAATGCTTTCAAATAATCTATCATTATGTCTTTTAAATGTTTCTTGTTTTCCCCTGCAAAACACATGTCCAGCTTTAAGTCACCATCAAGTATTCTTTTGAGAAACCAGGGACACCTGACAGTCTATCAACATGACCTGCTATGGGAGGTTATAAAGGGAGAGGTCCATGTCACGTGGCAGTAAGTAACAAGTGTGGATGTACCCGGTATAAGCTGGTTGAAATCTCATATGAGTTAATTATCACTTAGTATCAATAGTTAATACCTAGTATGTGGTATGGCCAGTCCACCAGTCTGCAGTATTATGTAGTGAACTCGGCCATATCCCGCCAGCCTGTTATTTGTCGAGGTGGTTATTTCTTGGCCATTTCTCTCCCAAATTATTTTTGGTCTCGGACGGCCGTTGGCTTGACATGGAAGAACTATGGTTCGGTTCTGGAGTACGGTAAAATCAGTCTGCGGTACAAAGATTTCTGGGGGTTCTGTGAATAAAGAAGAAAAAAAACTAAAACAGTTTATCACATAAACAAAATTTACTAATAAGCTGTTTTAATGTGTACATTAAAAACTCTTACAAAATTCTGACATCTCTGCATTATTTTTATCTAAAAAATTTTTATTTATAAGAAGACATTGTTTTCCTTGCAATGAGTAATATGCTCTTAAAATTTTGAATAATTAAATAACATTTTTTTGTTTGAATGGGAAACAATTTTTTAATTATAATCAAATTACTTATAAGTCCTGCATGCTGACGTTCTTTTATTTAACGAAGCAGAGTAATAGATTTAGGCTTTTTATAAATGATAAAATTATCCACAATTAAAGGGAAAATTAGGCAGCTGGATAGCGGAACTCAATAGTGCGCTCGCCTCACAAGCTGAGGGGCGTTGGATCGAGCCCACGTTAAAGCCACTATAAAAATGTTGATGAATGACTAACGCTAAGAAAGTCCTCCGCTGACCTGGAGAAGTATGGGCGCCGCCAGGGTCTACCAAGCCCGAGAATGTTCTAATGGAAACAAATGTTTCCAATGTTTCTAATGTTCACAAAGGATATAAATAAACTGCATCTTGGTGTCTATGGTTGGCTTTCTGTTAAAAGAACAATGCTATGTGTAACATAACCTTAGCATATCCCTTGGATGTAACTAACTATGCCCCTCCCTTCTGTATAACACCTCAGCTCTGTGCTAAACACTCCCATCATGTACTCTACCTTGTACACTCAACCTTAAGTCTCGACTGTCCAAACGCTCCCATCGAGTACTCTACCTTGTACTCTCAACCTTAACTCTCGACTGTCCGTGCCTGTACTCTACCTTGTACTCTCAACCTTATGTCTCGACTGTCCAAACACTCCCACCGTGTACTCTACCTTGTACTCTCAACCTTATGTCTCGACTGTCCGTGCCTGCACTATTTTGGGCCAAACATGTGTAGACCCCAGCATCCTTTCTGTCCAGTGATGAGATAAGCAGCGATCCATTCTCCATTATTCTGATACCTGTCAATGGTAATCCATTAGGTAAGTCTACTGATATTTTAAAAATTGTAATCACTTAGGTAAATCTCCGTGCTTCAAAAGTCTTGCCTAATACATACCGTATATATTCGTTATAAAGCCGAACTTTTTGGAACAAAATCTAGGGGAAAAAGTTGGTTGGGTCAGCTTATGAGGGGGTCATAGGTGATTTCTGGATGGATATTGAATTTCGGTGATGTTTTTGATGTAGATCATTAAGGTCCTATTCTACAAGATTTGACTGCTCTCCTAGAAGCTATAAAATATTATGAAACATCTGCACTTACCTTATTTAATCATTTTATTTATTTTTGGAAATGTTTTAATAAATTGTTTTACAAATTTTGTTTTCAACAACGAATTTTATTAATGTATGTGCTTTCGCCACTGTTTACCAAAGAATTTTTTTTTAAAATACCGGTAACTCTTGCCTCACAAAGAGCACAAAGACAAAGATAGGCAGTACAAAATAAACAATTATAATGACCGATTTAGCTTGTAGTTTTAAAAAAATGTGTACCATTTTGTTTAAGCTGTCCAATTATTTTTGGGGAGTCCGCTTGCGAGCAGGTTATACACTTTTAATACTTGTCTCTTCGAAAAGAGCAGGGGGGGGGGTCGGCTTATGAATGAACGGGCTATAGAACGAGTATATACGGTAATTTATTATCTTTTTTGCTGAGTTTTTTTAGAAAAAATCATTAAATTTTTTTAAACCATTTAATGGCATTTTTTATTACTTATATTGTAACTGCATAACAGTTATAATGGAAATAAAATTTTGTAAACCTCGCAAGGATCATTCATTGATACCATTTACTAAATAGATTTTAATTTAAGATTTTTAAATGAAAGCTTTAGTCAACCAATTCTTAAGATCTTGAAATGAAAGCTGTAGTAGAATCCCATATGACATGGTATTATAACTAAAGCAAATTTGTAATTTTAAGAAAGTTCTTACGAGCATCACTCTCAACATGCTGCCTGTACTTGAGCCAATACACAGTTGGGGCGGGTGAGCCCTCCACATCACATGTTAAAACAACTGACTCACGTTCTGATCCTCTGACTGTTGGCTGGCCACGGTTGAGAATTTTAGCAGGGACTGGGGAAATCAATAACATTTTAGTGTTTCACTTCCCTTTATTTAGGTTGAAATGAACTGATAATTATCACTTCATTGTCAAAACACAGAAGAATCTAACTGTATAAAATATGTTTGTAATAACAACCTATGCAATCATGACTATATTTTTGTTAATGATCACTCCCTTACTAAGCTGGTAAATTTGAATATTCTTTATAAATGACTACCTATGCCTAACTAATTAGCCTATAACACTCTTCACTTATGCTTAGGGAGGGGTCACAATTTTAAATATATCTAGAATGAGGGTGCATTAATTATTTAACACTAGAGATAACCTGTCAAAAATGACAGAATCTTTTTTGGTTTGAGTTCAATATAAAATTACTGCTGTAAAAATTAATATTTGTTTAATATAATTAAAAAAACAATAGATTCAAAAAAGGAGTAATGATTTATACCCAGACTCTGGGTAGGGATAATACGTGAAAATTAAGATAGGCGGGGCCTATGAAACTGCGGGGCCCACTGCAGCCGCATAGTTTGCAGTGGCCTAAAGATGGCCCTGCATATCACTCACTTTGTACTTGCAGCTGAACTGTCCTTGTGGCATTCCCTGCAGCATTGCTAGCCACACACCTGTAGACTCCGTCATCTTCAAGTCTGACCACCATGAACTCCAAAGATCCCGAAGGCAACATCCTGTGTCTTAGCCCCGTCGTCGGGAAGGGCTGTCCGTTTTTGGTCCAGGTTACCGCTGGTTTGGGCTGACCGCTGCTTTCACATTGCAAGATGACACGGGAGTTGATGATTTCTGCTGCCTCTGTTGGGCCTTCTTCAATCTCAGGTGGAACTAACAACAACAAAATGTTATCATTATAACTATGGCAATATGATAGCTTTGCAAAACATTACTTAGCATAAGAACACAGGCCTTCTTCAATCTCAGGTGGAACTAACAACAACAAGATACTGTATCTAATGAAAAAAATGATATGTACTTTACATAGCATCAGTAACTATTGCAATATAATAGTAATGCTACTACTCATTATTTAATATAAGAACAAACAAACTTATGGGTGCAAAACTCACTAAAGTTTCATCCCAATGGAGTGAATGCTATATCTCTATCACTAATACACTGTAAATATTTTAAAATGGCATCATGGTCCACTGGCACCAATTGGTGTATTGTATAGTGCAAAACCATTCACCAAAGTTTCATTTCAATCAAATGTATGGTATAGTATGTGTAACGGACAAACAAAGAAACAGAGAGAGAGTTAACAAATGAAGGCCTGTGCTCAAATTCCTGTAAAGGAAATAGTGGATCAAGGTAAATGGAAATTTTAATTAAAAGAACAAGACCAGAAACAGAGAACATTCCTCTAGAAGTTTTATTCAGGTAAAAAATAATTCAAATAAATTGAAATCAGTTTTTAAAAATTCGAGTGTCCATAAATTGTTACCAAAAAAAAACAGTTTTAAGGACACACTAAGCTACAAAAATTTTGAAATACTTTGGATTTCCTTAATCATTCAATATTCAGAAAATTTGAAGAAAAAAAAATTGATTAGAGCTAGTTTTTTTTAATAATTTTTATTTTAAAATTGTGTAGTTGTAGAATTGTTAACCCCTCTTACCCATAATAGTTACAATAAACTGTAGTCTGTCTTCTCCTGCATCATTTCTAGCTGTGCAAGTGTAGTCTCCAAAGTCAAGAAGTTGTGCTGAGATAATGACCAGTTGTCTCCCTGATTCCTGGAACAGAGATGTTTAAAATTCTTAGTCACCCTATTTCATTTAAAATACAGTTTTAATTTCTAAATAAAATGTGAAATTAACATGCTTTTAAACATAAGAAATTTTTTTTTAAAATTTTTTTATGGCAATCCATTAATTTATGTATTTTAAAATTATTATTTTTTAGTCCCATAACCTCGAGGTCGTATGGGGTTCTAATGTTTCCATTAGAACTTTCTCGGGGCTTGGTAGCTCTCCAAGTCAGCAGAGGACTTTACTAGCAATAGTCATTGATCAACATTTTTATTGTGGCTTAACGTGGGCTAGATCCCACGCACCTCAGCTTGTGAGGCAGGCGCACTATTGACTTCGCTATCCAGCCGCCAATTTATGTATATTTAGCTTAAAAATTAAAAGTTATCTAAATAATTTTTTTGGATATGAATCGAAGTTATCTTCATATATAAATCTGATCAATGGAATCTTCTTCACTGCATGTGAATGATATTAAATATTGCATTGTGAATGAAAGGTACTTCAATTCATATGCTGAATGAACATATTCATCTGACTCATACATTAAAGTTTTATTAACACTCAAAACAGATTTGGTATTACATCTGGAGGTGTAAATGGAACTACCTGAATGCGTATGTTGGGCATGCCATATGTGGGTATGGGGTTATTTTTTCTGTGCCATGTGATTGTTGGGGTCGGGACACCTTCAGCTGGACAAGTCAGGATGACCTCTTGGTTCACAATGACTGGGACCTCCACACGACGACCTGATCCATTGATCCTTGCAGGTTCTGTGTTGGTTAGTGCAACAATCAACAATTATAACTAAACTTTATACAACTTTAAGAACCTTCAAAACTGCTTTTTTTAAATGTGAAAATAATGGGGGTGAGGCTTCAAACAGGCTTATAAATTAATAATAATAATAATTTGTTCACTTATATAGCCCAGTACCCCAGCCTACAGCTGGGCTCACGGCGCTTTACAAACATGTTCAACAACTACATAAAACACATTGCACTCTAAATCTTCCTAAACATAGTTACACACACAAAATTTCATATAAATGTTCAGAAATGGACGCATCACCGTCAAAGACTGTTAATTTGATGGAGTAATACTTAGCGAAATTAGTAAATGTATAACATAAAATATATAAACAGGGTTAGTTAGAAATTTTTTTTTCTCTACTGGACTATTTGGATTTCACCGCAGCCAAGTTTTTATTTCGTTATATTCGTTTTATTTGTGTAATATTTGTTCGTTGAGGAAGGCTCTTTGCCGAAACGTTCGCTGTTTTGTTACGTCCTGGCAGGCTATCTCATACCCTGTTTATATATTTTATATCTAATACATTTACTTATTTTAAATGTAAATATGCTAAAATCAGAATTTCAACAGATATTATTTAAGATTGTAAATTACTTAAGTGTCTTACATATGATGGAAATAAAATATTTTAAGTCAGTATCTACCTGAAAAAATTATTCATAACATTAATTGAAAAGAAAAAAAAAGAAGATTATTTCTGATTCTTGAATGCAATCACTTCTTTAATTAACTAAAATAAATAAGCAGTTTTTACAGGTCACATTTATCTAACTGAGTTTCTATTTCATTGGCTAAAAATTATAACTTGCCATATACTTCGAGGTCAAAGTATTTCTCAGCATATCCTGCTTGGTTCTCTGCGTGACAAGTGTACCTGGCTCTGTCCACTGGGTGGGCATCAACAATTTGTAAGGTTGTTTCATTGTCCAGTATCTGTTTGGTAAAGTTCAGAAGTTAATATTGTGCAGTTATAGTTGGACAATCCAAATTTATTGTAGATAACTTTTTAAAAAAGTGAATACCTTTGTATGTAGTCTTTGTTCAAGATCATCTAAAATTAATTGAACCATGTTTGAATATGCTCCAAAAAAAAATCAAACAGAAGAATCATCAAAAACTAATCATATCCATTTTAAGTATCAGATTTGTGCTACGTTGGAATTATTGTTCTGCATATGTTGACTGAGTTTTTCTTGGCTTGTATTTTCGCTATACTGCAGATGTTGTGTGACACTGAGATTTTGTAAGTGGGGGGTGCCAAAGGTTTTGAACCTTTGTAAACTATTCCCAAATTACTTAATTACTGATAAACAACTTTAAAGATGCTGTCATTGTACCTTTAGAGTATTTTTTTTCCCACGGTAGACAAGCTTCACTTTTTGCGCTTGCCCTAAAAACTTTCTTTAGAGTGGTTGTCTGACACACTAGCAACATTTGCTGCCCAGCAAAGATGGCTATGGATATATTAGCCGTTGTTCTAGAAAAACATGCATTTGTAAGGACCTTGTTGTTGGGGACATAGATGTTGAGAATCTTTCAGCACTCAATGTGAGAAATTGGTTAGCTTCCAGACAAAGCATTGATAATGAATATTTTTTTTGTACAGGCATAGAGTAGGATTAAGATAACAGCCTTCTGATCAAAAATAATTTTATTTGATTGGTTTGGTAGTGGATGCCCTCATATGACATTGATTTCTTAGACATATGTCAAATTGTTGAACTGTCTCTTGCACTACAAAGTTTCATTTCATCTTTAAACTTTACACTTGTGAGACTGCTGTAAAACAGACTTGGATAGGTCTTCAAGGAGCCGGTTGGTGCATTAGATTTCTTTTTAAATAAATGGTAAGAATTCAGTACAAGATGCACATTTTACAATTTATCTTTCTCTGGAGGCGTGTGATATTATGGCACAGGAGATGATACTGAAAAGTGTTGTTACCAGGATGCAAACCCTTTAACACAGAAAATGAGTGAGATATCTTTCTAATTTCTTGGACACTATCTTGTAGCATTGCGTAACCATTGAAAAAAATTGTTCTTGAGCATGATTTAAGTTTTTAAAAAACGTGTCATATTTTGTTCTTGAACATTTTTTAGCAGCTGGTTCCTTGGTCTATATTTAAGCAACATCGAAATACACATTTAATTGTTTAAAGAAGGTTTCTAGTAAGTATCTTGCTTGCAATGGAGTGCTATAGTTTTCATAGAATGGATAATTCCTGTTATGCTTGTTTAAGTAAAAAATATTTGATTCCTCAAAATTCTTTCTTGTCATAACTGGCTGCCATTTAAGTGTAAACCACAAATTTAAATAGCAAATTAAAATTGTTGGAAATTTTGACATACTTGTTTATGGCCATTTTTGTCTTCCAAAATGATGGCTCCATCTTTTAACCACAAAATAGAAGGTTCTGGAGTCCCTGTCACAGAGCACCTCATTGATATGGACTGGCCTTCAATGACATGAAGTTTGTCAGGTGTCGGCTTGCCGATTAAAGGGGGCACTGTGGTCAATCAAATAAAATATTATGAAATTAAAGGTTAGTTGGTTGTTTTTATTTTTAATTATAAAGGGAGGGAAACTATAATTTGCCAATTTTATCCATAGATTAATCAAGAAATTTAAAAAATCAAGCCTTTCAGATTTAGTTAGAGATCCTAATTGTAAAAACAATTTTATTAATGTTCAAACAAAGCTTTTAGATTTAATCATTCAAAGCAAAAGTTCTTTGCTCTTTTTCTTTTATGAATGCCTTATTTTTGTATGTACAAAATAGAAAAGTTTGATTGTTTTATTTTGTGTCACAAAAGACAACAAAATTTTGTTTTGAGATATTATGAAGATTAAGCAAAATATATCACAATAAAATTTGTATTTGCAATTTTCTTTTCAATATTACAATGTTTACTTTCTATGGCTATGTAATTTAAATGGTTATCTTACCATTTTACATCATTGCCATGAGGAAATTTGTACCGTATATATGATTCAAGCTTACTCATATGATATAATCACTTTTAACAATAATCAATTACTATCAGTATTATCACAAAACATAATATTTTACCATGGACTTGGAGGTTGAATGCCCTGTCGTCTATGCCAGCTGGGTTCGAGGCCCTGCAGCTGTAGTTGCCTGCATCATCCAGCTGTGCATTGCTAATCTCCAGGGTCTGGTCATCGTTGAGGAGACGGAGCTCTACATATGGAAAGTCCAGGAAAGGCCTCTGTAACACAGTACAAATGAACATTTTGAATAAAATAAAACACTTTGTAAATAGACATTAAAAATATGACAACACGGGAATGCCTCGATGGCAACATTAAATGAACCCACCAAGTAGTGTTCAAATGTGTATGTCAAACATGAATACACCAGAAAATATATTAAAAATATTAAGTCTCCATCATGTATTTGGCAGTACCAAAACTAAATCTTCCCCTCTGGCATTCAGATGTGGAAGGGTTGCCTGAACAAGCCAGGAAAACCAACAAACTATCAACATTCAAAACTCTAATAAAATGCAAGAGTAGACATAAACCAGGGATAAGCATAGGATGCAATAATCTTCTTTAAAAGGGAGCGTCTGTAATGAATAAGAAAAGATAAGATAAATTTCAGCATGCAACAATTTTTATAATAAAAAAACTTTTTTAAAATGTTGTATGTTCTAGATCAGGGGTTGGCGTACATGGGTAAAATGGGAACTCTTGAGGGTAATGCAGACTCATTGGGGCATATGAAAATCCACTAGTATTTGCTCCTTTGGGCGTAACGTCAAAATAAAATTGTATATTTTGGGGTATCGGGCAAACAATTTCGTCCAACCACTGTGCTAGATAAAATGAGGCAGCTCTTAAAATATCTGCATCCAGAAGTAATAAGTGACACAAACCTTTTCTTTCATCCACATTATGTCAGGGTCAGGTATTCCAGTAGCTGGACAATTAATCCTGATTGTTTCATTTTGAATAACAATCACATTGAAGGGTCCAGACCGGTCAATAGTTGGAGGAACTAAGGGGAAAAAAGTTTTAACATATTTTAAATCTTTAAATCCAGATTATTAGTAATAAATTAATTTCATTTACATCATAACATATTTTGTAAAAGGCTTTTTATAAAAATTAACCTGTATTAAAATAACTTTTTTAAATAAATAGTATGCTTGTGGCCAAAATCTGTAAATCATTTATTTATAGCAACTGTATGAATTAAGTCGTTTCTTTAAAGCATCTCATATATTTCTGTATTATCAAACTAAATGATATATATTTGTTATATATATATAAATATTATTTGGTTAATGAAATAATAAATGAAACAAACTCAGTATTTCCAAGTTAAAATTCCTTTCCAACTGTCCTGCTTCATTGCTGGCTATACAAGTGTACAGGGCTGTGTCCCTAACTGAGACTTTCTCTATTTCAAGGATGCGATTGTTACTAAGCAATCTGTGGAAGAAAAGTAAAACTAAATATTTGTATTGTCCTAAACGAGTATTAAATTATTCCTTGGAATTAATATTAGCTTTGTGTTGTCAAACATTTTAAGTTAACACATAAACTTTCTTAACTTTTTTTATCACTGGTTAGATTCCTTCACACAATGGCAATGCATGACCACTCCATCAGACCAAAGTGAATTCACAAAATGATTGTTTCAAGCAGCTCACTTTTTAAAAATTCCAACTGACGCAAAAACTATCTCCAAATTAACAAAATCGCAAGCTAATTTTTCAAAGACCAGAACTATCACAGTATTTTAATGTTTCACCAAGTTTTGCATATTAAATACACCACGCTTTGAAGTCCACCAAAAGAGGCAGAGAAAATGTGTGAGCTGCCCATCACTTAAAAGTCCTTGACATAAAATGCATTCAAGTACACAAACATAATCAGAAAACTTGTACCCTATCCCCCTCACTTTCCAACAGTCCACAGCTTTTCTTATGCCACTTAAATATTTCATGCTCTATGTTAAACCCCTTTTAAAATTACTATTTATTAAACAAATTTTAAATTGAACATTTTTCATAAAACAAAAGAAAATGTCACCATTTAAATGCACTTAATTTACCTATCAGGAATTTTATTTTGAATGGTATTGTTTTAATATGGGAACTTCAGGGTTATTGTTACATGAAGCCCTATTTATTTTGGTAAAATAATATTACATATGATTACGATTAGATAAAATTAAAATATATTTTCAAAGCCAATAATGACTTGCTAGAATTTCAAAAAAATAATAATAATTTTAATTATTTGCTTTCTAATTTTATGAAATAGAAGAACAAAAAAAAATTCTTTGAAAACTATTTTAACATAAAAATATGATTGACTCTTTGTAGCTCACATTGTAAACATAAAGGCCAAATTAAATTTTTAAAAGCTACTTTAAACAAATATGCATTTATGTATTTAAAATGCAATGAAAACAGCTAAACAGATTAGTGTTTGACAATTATAAGTGCTACTCTTGTTTATAGCCAAGATTTTTATTTCCTAATCATCAAAGGTTCCCTGCAGTCTGAGTATAACGTTGCAGCTCAAAACACAGGAAACAAACCATTGCCTGTCAGAGTCCTCAAGTTGTCCATATCCCAGGAAAAACATCTTGCTGAGATTTGAGAGAATTAAACACTTTATTATCAATTTTTTCCCACAGCTTTAAAAGAAAAATATGACGTTCTAAAAGGTTCATTGACTTGTTGTTTTTTTACTTACACAATGTTATCAAACTTTTTAGCTGGCTGCCCATTGATCATCCATTCAACTGTTGGGATAGGAATTCCATGTACTGGACACTCCAACTGAACTCTTCTGTCAACATTTACTTTTCGGTCATAAACAACATTGGATTCATCAATCGATGGAGGAACTGGACATGTGGATATTTTAAAAAATTACATTTGACGGGCAACCAAGAGTTAACTAACATTATTTTGCTATTACATCTGGAAATCAAAATATGTGGTGGATTTAAATTTGGACACAAGTATGATAAATAAATTTGCTTTTATTCAGCCCAACAGACCAAGTCTGAACAACTATATTCAAACAATCAAGTCTAAACAATCAAGTCTAAACAACCAAGTTCTAACAATCAAGTTCAAACAACCAAGTTCAAACAATCAAGTTCAAACAATCAAGTTCAAACAACCAAGTTCAAACAATCAAGTCTAAACAACCAAGTTCAAACAACCAAGTTCAAACAACCAAGTTCAAAGAATCAAGTCTAAACAACCAAGTTCAAATAATCAAGTTCAAACAATCAAGTCTAAGCAACCAAGTTCAAACAATCAAGTCTAAACAACCAAGTTCAAATAATCAAGTTCAAACAATCAAGTCTAAGCAACCAAATTCAAACAATCAAGTCTAAACAACCAAGTTCAAACAATCAAGTCTAAACAACCAAGTTCAAATAATCAAGTTCAAACAATCAAGTCTAAGCAACCAAATTCAAACAATCAAGTCTAAACAACCAAGTTCAAACAATCAAGTCTAAACAACCAAGTTCAAATAATCAAGTTCAAACAATCAAGTCTAAACAACCAAGTTCAAACAATCAAGTCTAAACAACCAAGTTCAAATAATCAAGTTCAAACAATCAAGTCTAAGCAACCAAGTTCAAACAATCAAGTCTAAACAACCAAGTTCAAACAATCAAGTCTAAACAACCAAGTTCAATCAACCCACCCCAACTAACCAGTTCCACAACTTACCCAACACAACCAAATCAAATTCAGCCATGTCTTCTCCTGCAGGATTCTTGGCCATGCAGGAATAGATAGCAGAGTCCTCTTCTTGGGCATCAGCAATCCTTAACTGTAAACCGTTGCTCAGAAACTGAACACGGGCGTCTCGAGCCATTTCTTGGCCGTCCTTTAGCCAGGTGATTGTTGGGAAAGGAATGCCAGAAACTGGGCAATTAATGCTGATTGTGTGGCCTTTAATGACTCGTGGGTTCGTCTGCAGGGCTGATACATCTATTGCAGGAGGAACTATGCACACAAGAAAGTATGTCAAGTAAATATGAATTCATATATACCTATGGCAATCTTTTAAATATAACATACCATTTAAATTCATTCATAGCTTTTATGCATCAGTATTTTTATATTTTCGAGGTAAAACTGGTCATAACAAATTTTATAAATTCCTGATAGTTCTGAAATTTTCAACATATTTTTTTTAAATGCTTATTCTGCATACATTCTCTTCATTATTAGATGATAGATGAATTTTAAATCATAACGCATAAATGTGTATAATTTGAAGTCTTTAAAAAATATGTTTAAAAATAACATTTTAAGTTTTTGTATTTTTTAAAATTATTTATTTTTCTTTATTGCACTGGGTATAAAAAATTATAATTAATTTAACCAAGTATTTAGACAAAATAAACTTAAAGCTAAATATGATGTTTCCATAGAGACAAGATAAATAAATGGTGTTGATTTATTTTACAAGTGAAAGCTTTTTCAAACTTATTTATTATATTCATTTTAATATGTTGGCGGGTCTATATGATTGGGCACATAAAATCATAGACAATGAGATGATAATGTTTATATCTGTGCATGAATCAAGAACCCTTACCCCAAACTTCCACGTTGTATGCCTGCTCAGCTTCTCCGGCCTCATTAGAGGCGACACATGTGTACACGCCAGTGTCCGTGACCTTGGTGGGGGTGATCACCAACCTCCTGCCTGACTCAGAGATGGTCAGGCCAGGCTGCAGCTCGGGGTCAAGGGGTGAACTGTTCAGGTACCAGATGATGGTGGGGGCGGGGACGCCTTCAGCGGGGCATTCTAGTTTTGTTGTGCCGTTTTCGATGACATTTAAGTCCACATTTAAGTTCCCAGAAGGAATAGTTGGTGGGACTGAAAATCACAATGACCTGGTTTTAAGCCTAGTTTTAAAATTCAAATATATGAACAAATGTTATATAAAATCACTTAAAGATAATTTGGACTGAAAATATACCACTTATAAAATGTTTACATTTTCTCAAACATGGTATGGGCAACTCAGCTAATGAATGTAACATATTGACTTCAAAGGGGTGGGGGGGGAATGTTCACCAATCATTGGCTGTTACTAATGAACTTCTTATGGAATTCTAGTCATGACAAGTAATAATTTTATTAATGCGTATTTAAAGGCTGAGAAAAAAAGATTTCTTTTGCATGAGAATTGAGCACTATTATGAAGATTTTTTTTTAAAAATAGACTGTAAAATTAAATTTAAATTCTTGTGGATATATAAAAAAAACAAATGATTAACAATTTCTTTATTATTTATATATTTTAAGATAATTTTTCTCAATAAATATACAGTGATGAAAATGTTCTATTACAGTGTACTTGTTTCACTTTAGCTTTTTTTGATGGGGACAAAGTTCACAAAGCTGGTTTTTTTTTGTTTTGTTAGATTTATAGCTAGCAATGGTACTTTGCCTGCCAGTTTTCACAAACAGTAACATGTGTTATATTAATGTCAGCATGCTGAACCTATTTATTTATTAGACTTATATAACAATTTATTTTTAAATCTTGATATATCTCAAAACATGAATTTCCTTTCAAAAAAGGGACGATACAAGATGTTTTCTTTAGATTTAAATAAAGCAAATACAGTGTACCTTGTACTTCCAGGTTAAAGTTGAGGCTATCCTCCCCTGCCTGATTGGTGGCCACACACCTGTAGCGGCCACTATCGGCCACCTGGGCTTGCTGCAGCACGAGTTCAGTTCCGTTGGCCTTGGCCTCAATAACTCCCGGCCTCATCTCCACTGTCTGGCCATCCTTGAACCAAACAATTTTCGGAGTGGGCACCCCGACAGCTGGACAGGGGATGATCACTAAGCTGTTGATGATTACTTTGGGCTGGAAGCTTATCGCCTGGCGTTCAATTCTCGGAGGAACTGAAAAGCATTAATAACAAAAAGAACATTCGGCTAGCTGTGACCATTAACAAGTTAAAGATATAAATAAGAAAGATAAAATTATTGATTTTAAAATCAATAAAGACATAAAATTATTGATAAGCATTCTATTGTAAAAGAACAATGATTAATAGTGAAACAGAAAAATTAGCTCAAATATTAAAGATTCTAAGACAGTGTTTCCCAAACTTTTTTGGGTGGCGACCCATTTTTATAAAAGCCATATGACCCGCGACCCCCATGAAATGTAAAAAAGTCATTTTCAATAAAATTTTACAAAATAGAGCAAATTTGCATTATATGAATATCTTTTTAGTCACAGTTGGCGACCCCCAGACTCACAGGTTGGGAACCGCTGTTCTAAGAGGACTCTAACATTATTGTTATTTAAAATATAGGCCATAAAATTAATATATTTATTTAGGTATATGAATTAGTTTCTGTATTTTCAAATAATATCATCACGTGTCAACACTGAATGTATCTAAATTCTTTATTGACTTTAACAACGTCTCAACAGTCACCTACCAAAAACAGATAATTCAAAGTCCAGCTCATCTTTACCAGCTCTGTTGTTTGCTAGACATGTGTAGCGACCTTTGTCCTTGACCTGAGCTGGGTAAATGCGGAGTTGTCTTCCTGAACCCAGAATTTCATAGCGAGGATTGTTGGTCGCATCCAGTAAAACACCATTTCTGTACCTGAATTTATTCCTCTTTCATGTATCAAATATTACATTTTTCATGAAATACTAAATTATTTTAAGCCAAAGCATCCACTTGCGTGAACATGTTTAATAGCTTACTAATTCTTTCTCATGAGGTCTTAATTCTTACTATTTAATAAATCTAGAAGTACAATGTAAATCAAAGTATTTTTAAAAAATTAATTAATTTGATTATTTCCTTGAAATACAATATCTACATCCAAATCAACAAGTCAGTCACATGACTGGTACCCACAAGACTAGCCATGGTGAGGACGACCCAATTAAACATGCAGATTTTGTGTATTGCATGAGGTGAGAGTACAGGAAAGAGCTGGGGAAAAACTTTAACACTAGCTGGAGACCAGGTCAAGTGGCGTGCTTTGACAGAGGCCTTATAGAGACCAGGTCAAGTGGCGTGCTTTGACAGAGGCCTTATAGAGACCAGGTCAAGTGGCGTGCTTTGACAGAGGCCTTATAGAGACCAGGTCAAGTGGCGTGCTTTGACAGAGGCCTTATAGAGACCAGGTCAAGTGGCGTGCTTTGACAGAGGCCTTATAAAGACCAGGTCAAGTGGCGTGCTTTGACAGAGGCCTTGTAGAGATCAGGTCAAGTGGTGGGCTTTGACAGAGGCAAAAAAACAGCAAAGTCTGGATGACCAGATTCTAATGACAATGTCACTACTCACCATATCAGCTCAGGCTGGGGGTTGCCAGTCACCTGACAGTTGATGACAGCTGTGCTGTTGGCTATGACCTCAGGTTTTGTGTCAACGTTTTCTCTACTGATGACTGGCCGCACTGGGTAAAACAAAAATAAAGAATAGTATGTTTAGTAACAATTGACAATTTAGGCAAATGATGTATATTACATGTCTTTCCATTTCAAGGCCCAAAATTTCCTGTTCCACTTTTTCTCATATATTAGCTCAAATTTAAAATTATTCATGGACTTAAATTGATTTTAAATAACAAATTTTTCAAAGTAAATAATTTTAATGTCATGAAATTGTAAAACAAAAATAATGAAATGTCTTTGTTAAAAAGTTGAGCAAAATATTATGAATAATTAAAATCAACATAATTTTTGGTGTATTGTATTTGATTTTATTATATACTAGAATTAAGATTTCATTAATGCACCCACACAAGACATCAAGATCAAAGACTTTCTCTGTCTGCCCTGCCACATTCTCAGCACTGCAGTAGTATCTAGTGGCATCAGATGCATTGGTGTCTCTTATCTCCAGAGTCCAGCCATCATCAAGGAGAGTGATCTAGGCATGGGAGACAACCAGTCAAACTAACATTAAGATGCGGACATTAAATTGCATGACTTATGTGCAAGGTAAAATTCACAAAATAAGAACATGTCATTCTAGTTTGTCATTGGCATGACAAGATGACTGGGGCAAGATGACTGGGGCAATATTTGACTTGGGGAGTGGCCTTTACTTGAGTTGTAACTTGTTTGCTCTATTTGTCAGCCTCCCTCTCTTATCTTTGTCTGTCTGTTTGTTTGATCCAAGGGAAAGACTTGGTCATGATGATTGGAGACAGACCAGGATTCAGTAGAGACAGACCAGGATTCAGTAGAGACAGACCAGGATTCAGTAGAGACAGACCAGGATTCAGTAGAGACAGACCAGGATTCAGTAGAGACAGACCAGGATTCAGTAGAGACAGACCAGGATTCAGTAGAGACAGACCAGGATTCTGTTTAGAGACAGACCAGGATTCTGTTTAGAATTGGATTTTCATTGTTTTAATATCATAGCCCCAAAGGGACCTCATCTCTATTTTCATTTCAGGGTCGGCCATCTCTTAGAAGAGTTGCCCATGAAGGCTAACACGACCCATACAACCAGGTCACTGCTCATGGTTTGTTTGTCTCAATAATACCATACAACTTTAAGAGTTGCCAATGAAGGTTTAACAGGCCCCATAAAACCAGGTCACAGCTCATGGTTTGCCTGTCTGAACAAGACTAATAAACTTTATATAGAAATATTTAGAGGACTAGATACAAAATTGCATTGAAAACATCAGTAAGTTTTAAAATATTTTATAAAAATTCTCTTTAATCTCTTTAAACAGTTGAGCATCAATCAAATAGTTTAAAATAGAATATACCTAACCCACTTCTATTTAAATCCTTCATTACCTGATTTTTAATAATATTAATTTTTTTGCTCTAAGAAGATGAAATAATGACACATTGAGATTTGTTTGAGATGTATTTAAGATTTTTGTTTATATAAGAGGTCTTACATCTCAAAATCAACTTTTTTAAAAAAAGCAAAAAAACAACCCACCTTTGAAGTGTTGACCTTCAGGTGGACTTCCTCTCTGAACCAAGAAATTGTGGGTAGGGGGATACCTGATGCTGGGCAGGTAAGCCTCAAAGTGTTTCCCTCTACGACCTCAGACTTCTCTGGAATATCCGGCTGCTCAACAGATGGGGGCACTGTAAACATGCAGTCAATAGAAAAAACCCTGCTTTTAATGGGTTCTCAATGACATCATTATGATGATGATGCTGTCAGCTCAGTGGTAATTTACTCAAATACTTTTTACTAGCATCAGTTTAAATGTTATTTTTGTTATAACTAATGTTAGTGTTTACATTTTCTCAGAGATTTTCTCCAATGACTAAAGACATGAACAAATTGGAACACAAGATTTTTATTGATTTGATTGGCTTTCATTAATTTATTTTTAACAAAGCTATTTTGAACATTTAAAAATGATAAACTCACCAAAAACATTTACAAAGAAATCCCTCGTGGTCTGACCGGCAACATTCTCCCCGATACAAACATAGCGCCCTCTGTCTGTGACCTTGGCATTGAGGAGCTCGAGCCGACGTCCTTCTGCCAAAAGTCTAACACTTCCATCAAAACCGGCTGCCAAAGGTTCTCCATCTTTTAACCATCTGACCTTAGATTTGATCAATTCACAGTTGTTTAGTTTATAAATAATAGTGTTCATTTATCTTGGATAATGCATATGGTGTAATCTAAAATAAATAGCTATTACAAGTAAAATATCCAATGTTAAAAACATTATTTTATTCTGGTATGACTCAGATTTTTGTGTATTTTAAACAGTGATTAGATCAATATAGACTTATTAGTTAGCACTTAAATTATGAGTTATGTATTTAAAAGTATTTATATATATATATATATAAGGGTCATCTTTAGAATATGTTATGCCAAAATGATATATACCCATTTGGCAGCCCCTTGACCAAGCTCTAACTGCTGCATCAGGCACATGGTATATAATTTATAAATTTGTCATCTGTCATTGTTGTACCCAGGTAAGATTTTATGAGTCTCAAACTTGAGAAACTTCTTTATCTCTTTTGACAGAGTCAGTCCTAGTGAGAATTCTTAGAGCCATGCAAACTTTTGTAAACACATCCGCAAAAGAATTTTTTAAAATGAATTGCAGAACTTGAAGAGGAAATATGGAATTGTCTGGGAGCAACTTTTTCAGATTTTGTAGTTTTTACCTTAAGAAATTTCATGACCTTTAGTATTGAAGACAAAAAAATGTTCAAAAACTAAATTTGGGTTTGTGAGCCAAAAGTGGAAATAACAACATTTATAAGCACTAATGAGATCCCAGCATCGATAGAATTAAAATCAAATCGGCACAGGAAACACACCCTAAAGGCCACCAGCCCTGTATATCCTCCTTTTTCTTCTTTGATGCATACACTGTGACAACATTTGGACATTACCATGTACCCCAAACATACACTGTGACAACATTTGAAGATGGCCATGTACCACTAACCTGTGGTGGAGGCTTGCCTTGTATAGGGCAGTTGATGTATAAAGAGTTTCCAGTGACAACACTTTGATTGTAGGGAGATAAACCAGCCTCGTCAATATTGGGAGGCACTGAAAATAGTCATTGAGATTTCCTTGTGTGAAAGGGGAATATGACTTGTTAATGTATGTGTTTCAATAATATGACTTGTTAATGTATTTGTTTCAATAATATGACTTGTTAATGTATTTGTTTCAATAATATGACTTGTTAATGTATTTATTTCAATAATATGACTTGTTAATGTATTTGTTTCAATAATATGACTTGTTAATGTATTTGTTTCAATAATATGACTTGTTAATGTATTTGTTTCAATAATATGACTTGTTAATGTATTTGTTTCAATAATATGACTTGTTAATGTATTTGTTTCAATAATATGACTTGTTAATGTTATTGTTTCAATAATATGAATTGTTAATGTATTTGTTTCAATAATATGACTTGTTAATGTTATTGTTTCAATAATATGACTTGTTAATGTTAATGTTTCAATAGATGTTTACATTTATTAAACAGTCAACTCATACCTGATGTTTTACCCCACTTTGTACAATTATTTTTAAATTTTTCTAAACCTCTACAGCTATTATATAGATTATAATAAATATATCGTTTGCAGTTGCAGCAAATATTACAACCATAGATCTCTTTATCTGGGTATTTAATTAACATTTTAAAATTTTTTAAATCCCATGAAAATGATAAAAGTGGATTGGGGCTGCAATCGGGGTGGGTAGAACAAAAATGTTATACAAACAGGTTATACATATTGTATTGTATTGTAGGTGTTGTTTTGTGGCATCCTGTCAGGCCAACATATACCCTGTTCATATAAAATATATTTTAAAAAATTAAATCCCATGAATCTGTTCAAAAAGATGTGGCCCAATATTTTTATTGGTATTCGGTCTCTGAGCATTATTCTTATTGTCACTCCACCAGTATCTATGCTTGTCTTCATCATCCAGTGTTAGGAATTAATCCAATTATCACAAAAATTAAGTGAAAAAATCTTTGAAATTCTAAACAAAAGGGTCTTATAACATTGCAAGTTGCAACACATCTTAATATGTGGTTACACAAAATAAACATTGAGGGAATAATAGGAGATTCCATTTATTTTTATTTAATCCTTGATTTCTCAGCACTATTATGTATAGCAAGTACATACAAAAATGTATACACTGTTATTTAGAAACTTTTCCTTTTAAGATTTTCACCATCTCAAATTGAAACAATTATTTATAATTATTTTTTAATTTCTATTTGGGATTATCCTGTTGGTTATGATCTGCCTGACAACTATGATATCTCTGATGGCTTTTTAAAAACTGTTACGTGGCATTTTAAGGCCTGTGACTCATTTGTACATGTACCTACATCAAACGATCAATGCAGAATTCCCTCACCTTGCACATCTAAGGTAAAATATTTATCAACTTCCCCTGCTTCATTCCTGGCCACACAGCGGTAACGAGCCTCATCTTCCACAGTCGATTTCGCTACGGTGAGTGATCTGCCCTGATTGGCGATAGTTATGCGACTGTCCTCCTTGATTTCTGTGTTATCTTTATACCACGTGATGACCGGTGGTGGGTCGGTATCCTCTGAGATGGGGCACAGCAGTGTAACATTTCTGTCAATAACAACCTTTGACTTTTCTGGACCAGCCACTCCGTTGGGGACTGTCAGTTTTGGTGGCACTGTGGAGAAACAAAACCAGTTACAACAAAAAATCTTTTTGTTTTTACTTTAACATTAACGAGCACTAAACAATAATGGGATTAAACACTTTAACAAAATATTTTACCTATATATTTTATAAAAATTAAACATTGTTTTTACTTTAACATTAACGAGCACTAAACAATAATGGGATTAAACACTTTAACAAAATATTTTACCTATATATTTTATAAAAATTAAACATGTCCTTATTGTGTGCTTAATTTGTATAAAATAATCTATTAACCCAATATTTGTTTATTTCTATAAAATAGTCTCACGACCCAATATTTCAGGGGCACGGTGGTCAAGTGGCATGCGCGCTCGGCTGGGGTACCGATGGTCACGGGTTCGAATCCTTATGAAGGATTTGTTCCCGGGGCCTAGGGCGTCCCTGAGTCCACCCAGCTCCGAATGGGTACCTAACATTAGTTAGGGAAATAAAGGCGGCTGGGTAATGCGTGGAACCCTTATAGCCGAGGCTTGTGAACGCTGCATCACTTGCCAACAGACCGGCTTTAATCTTCTGGATGCATTAATCTTCTGTATAGAAGGAGCGTCTGTATAGATAAGACAAGACAAGACAATATTTGTGCTTAATTAGCATAAAATATTCCCCTAACCTAATATCTTTAAATCAAAGTTCCTGGTGGCCACCCCGGCCACGTTCTCCGCCACACACTCGTAATGTCCAGTGTCTTTGGCTCTGGCGTCATCAATTTTGAGGGAGCCATCCTCCAGCTGCACCACGCCGGGCTCCTCTTCGACGGGGAGGTTGTCCTTGTACCACGTTATCTTGGGTTTGGGCGTGCCCACCGCAGGGCAGGGCAAGATGACCGGGTTTCTCTCCACCACTACATTGTTTTCTGGATAAACCCCCGGGATTTCAGGAGCACCTAGAGGGGGGAAAACAAAGACGTCCTCTAAGTATATCACAGATGCAATATTTTCAGTTAAAATTCAATGAAAATAAACTTGCCATGATGGTAAAAATGTAACATTTTAAATTTTACATCCACCTTTCCTTTTCAAACATTAAGTAGTCTGTAAATTTTTAGAACTTGAATGAACAATTAAGAGATCACAAAATGAGTGCAATAGATTTTTTTTTAAAAATTACTTCAGTTCTTACATTTAAATTTTAATAATCTATAATCTTAATTCACAACATAATGGAAAAGCAACTTATAAACTTATAGGTAAATAATTTAAATCTTATTAAAATCAGAATAGTGCATCATAATGTCATTACCGTATTTTCATGCATATTCCCCGCGGGTTATACCAGATTTTATAAACCCCGCAGCCCCCCTGCGGGGTATCTCTGTGGGCGGGGTATCTGATTTTTTTTAAACTGAATAATGCATCAATGGCACTATTACTTGCAAAACACGAATATAAAATTAGATTCTGTATAACTTCTGGTAAGTTTGTTCACAATCTACCTTTAATCGTTTGATATTACATATCTGATTTTATAACATGGTGAGCGATAATATATATATATATACAGTTCATTCAACTAGAGTGGTTCAGCGTGATATGACTTCTCAAATGTGGTGGGATAGTGCGGGGTATAAGCGTGGGCGGGTTATACTACAATATTTTTACAGGATCTAAAAATTCTGCGGGGTATATGCGTGGGCGGGTTATCTGCGTGTGCGGGGAATATGCGTGAAAATACGGTATATGTTGTAGTTAGTATATGAATGTTTTACATTGAAGGCATTGATAATTGTATCTGTGTTACTATTTGTATGTGAAGCTGCTAGCTGGGGTACTGCGCTATACAAGTTACCAAATTATTTTTATTATTTATTAAAGACAAAAATGGTGTTGAAAACACCATATCTCCCACCTACCATGAACAGTCAGAGTGACCTCCCTGCTGGCCAAACCAGCCGGGTTGGTGGCAGCACAAGAGTAAACGCCGCCATCGGTCAGCACTGCCGATTTAATGGTCAGAGATCCTCGAGGGGATATCTGGTAGCCTCTGTCCGTATCATCCGCATCCAGGATGACATTGTTTTTCCTCCACAGGACCGTGGGGGGTGGGTCCCCCTGGGACTCACATTCAAGCAAAGCCGACTGACCATAGAGCACGGTCACAGCAGTCGGGCCCTGGTCTATGGTAGGGGGGGACTGAGAAGAACAAAAAATGTTGTTAGTAAAAAGTAATTGTTCAATACAAACAATAAGAATAAAAACTTATTTATTTTCAGCTTTGTTCTATAAATTAAATAATAACAAATGAAAATGCTGACCATTTCTAATAGCAGTATATGTGGTAAATTATAATTTCTTTTAAATTTAAATATGTTTCCTGGTTTTGTTTTTCGTTTATGTGCCATATGCATATAAGGTAAAATATCAACACAAACAAGACCTTGCACTAAAATAACATGCTGAATAAAAAGAATATTAAAACTCACTGTATACTAGGAGTGTCAAGGTCTTATAAAAATCTCCTGCCACATTGCTCGCCAGGCACTCATAAATTGCCTTGTCTGATATCTCCGCCCTGGCTATGTACAGCCCCCCATTCTGAACTTGAACTCTTTGAGGGTCAGGGGTCAGTGGCATGAAGTTTTGCTTCCAGGTCACTTTAGGTCTAGGGATCCCCGACACTTCGCAAGGCAGCAAAATGGTATCGCCCAGGTTGACCTCGTAGGTTTCTTCCAGCTCACCAGCAATCAAAGGTGGAACTATTTTTAATTTTTTTTAAAAGAAAATATGAAGTTTTCTTAAAACAAGCTTTGACATTGAGAGAAGCAACTTTTTTATAATACTACATTTTCTGACAGTTTTTTAAGAAGGTTTTGAAAAAAATTGTTAGCCGATATGATAGCTTTCTATAATTTACAATGGCCTTTTTAACAATATCTCTTTTGTTATTAAGAATATATTCTAAATTGTAATATATTTATTTATATAGTGATATTTAATAGTGGTGACGTATAAAAATAAGTACAAAAACTTATTTTCAAATCCAGTTAATCAGTAGTTAATTCATAATAAAGATGGAAGATTTTTTTAATAGAAAGCTTAACTTATACATTATATTTTTTAATACACATAAATTATAATACAATAGTATACATAATAAATTACTACTATTCATTGGATTTAGTTGTTAATACGCTTTTTTTTTCTTCAAATAATTGGCCAAAACAAAAGTAAATTAACAAAAGGGCAGACGAACCTTCTACAAAAAGGCTCACAACTTTCTCCACTTCCCCGGCAGTATTTGAAGCTATGCACTTGAACTGGGACGTATCCTCAACGTCCGCACTGAAGATTTCTAGAGCTCCGTCCATGCGGATGTAGTACCTGATGTCTGTGAAGGAGATGGGGCTGCCGCCCTTGTACCAGGAGTAGGTTGCTGGAGGGTCGGCTGTGACGCTGCATGGCAGGAACACACTGAGTCCTTGTACCACAGAGAAGTTGGTCTGTCTGTCCACATCATTGTCCTCAATCAGCTTGGGCGGGACTGAAATTCATTTCATTGAACATCACAAGTAATGATTTTAGCAATTGAGATGGATTTTAAAATAAATGTTCAGAATAAAATGCATGCCTTGTAATATGCCCCCCCTTCTCCTTCCCCTTTTGGTGTCTCTGACTGCTCATGGGTTAAGTGCAGACATACGCGTTCTCTCTGTTCCAACAACACGCACCAAAACATTTGGTGAAAGGTCGTTCTCTTTTTGTGCAGCCAAACAATGGAATTCTCTACCATTACACATACGTAGTATTCAAACAATCAAGTCCTTCAAGACTGCACTTAAGACACATCTTTTCAAAATTTATTTTCAAAATTGGTGAAACAACATTTCTTGTAAATGATTAACGTAGCTTATGTATAATGTACTGTAATTTTTTGTGTTTGTTGTGATATGAAAGTTAATTTAATACTTATAGGTATGTCATTTCTTTCATGTAAAGCGCTGTGAGCCCAGTTCCTTACTGGGATACAGCGCTATATAAATAATCAATTTATTATTATTATTATTAAGTCCTAGTGGGGCTGATTACAAAAATTCCATTCTTTTGTTTAAATCATAAACCTTAGTTAAATTTCCAATTTTTTAAACAATGAATTTTTCAGCAACATCCTGCCTTTCAAAAGCTAACAAACTCTGTTTGTTTTCCTAAGTTACTGTGTGGTTGCCATGTAAAATAAGGAATATTACCTAAAACATCAAGATTAACATTGTACGTCTCATTTCCTCCAATGTTGCTGGCCAGGCAGACGTAGTCTCCATCATCGTCTTCCTGCACACTGTTTATCACAATCCGCCCTGGCTCTAGAAAGCGGACTCTGTTGGATTCACGTAAAATTTTACCATTGCGCAGCCACGACAGTTTTGGTTTCGGTTTCCCCAACAGAACTATGCATTCCAGTTCTGCCTTCTCTCCTTCAACTGCCTTCACGTAAGGATATGTGTACGCTATCAGGGGACGCACTGAAACATTTTGAACCAAGGACTAATTATTTAGTTATTTCATTATTTAAAAATACAATTACAGTTCATTTTGCATGGAAGGATAATAAAATATCATTTTTATGAGCATTGAAGGAAAGTTTTTCTTGGCTTGATGTAAAAAATAATTATTTTTAAATGTCAACCGTTGGTGTAAACAAAATATGCGATCAAGGCTTTTAAAAGATAATTTTACTAAATAAAAATAAATAACTAACGATGACTTTAAAAGGGGACTGACTTACCTATGCCTGTCACACTAACCGTGGCGTCAGCTTCGGCAATACCAAAGGGGTTCTGTGCTACACAGGTGTAGACCCCTTCCTCTCCTTGCTGAATATCTGGGTGCAAGAGGGAATTTTGTTCACAGACATTTACAAGTGCTGTATTGGTTTTATTTTTAAATCAGGGAAACAGTATTTTCATCACGTATTTTTTAGATAAAAATAATAAATAAATTGAACAGGTCTCTCTTATCAGCAATATATAAAGGGTCATAAGTTAAAACATAGAGGGGCAGGGACTATAATGTTTTCCTTGGTGTTATCAACTAATTTTAGTTAAAATAGACTGCCCCATAGTGCAAAAGTAACTTATCTGCCTCTCGTTTGGTGAAGAAGTTTTACCCCAATCGTATTTTTATTATAAGCCCCTATAGAATATGTTTATTAAAGTAATATTAGTGTTAAAAGGCGGCGGCTGGCTTGTGTTGTACATGTGGGAAATAAGTGGCAGGTTAAAGCAATGAAGATAGTGGCAGGTTAAAGCAATGAAGATAGTGGCAGGTTAAAGCAATGAAGATAGTGGCAGGTTAAAGCAATGAAGATAGTGGCAGGTTAAACCAATGAAGATAGCGGCTGGTTAAAGCAATGAAGATAGTGGCAGGTTAAAGCAATGAAGATAGTGGCAGGTTAAAGCAATGAAGATAGTGGCAGGTTAAAGCAATGAAGATAGTGGCAGGTTAAAGCAATGAAGATAGTGGCAGGTTAAAGCAATGAAGATAGAGGCAGGTTAAAGCAATGAAGATAGTGGCAGGTTAAACCAATGAAGATAGCGGCTGGTTAAAGCAATGAAGATAGTGGCAGGTTAAAGCAATGAAGATAGTGGCAGGTTAAAGCAATGAATCTAACAAAAAATATACAATTTCTTTTGTTTTTTAATGTCAAATTTGTCAATGTTTAATTATTTTTTTTTATTTTAAGCTCAGAAAATTCGTAAGAAATGTTTCAGTTGGGCCTAGATGTCCTTGTGTAATATTTAAAAAAAGAGTTGGGAAATCGGTCAAAGCCTGGATTAGAGTTTTGTTACATCTGTACTCACTGATAATCTCCAAACCTCCTGATGGCAGCTGCCTAAATTTCCCATTTAAATCCAGAGGTCTGCCATCTCCCCGCCTCCAGCTCAGCTTGGGGAGTGGCCTTCCTATGGCCTGACACGGGAGGGAGCCATTCGTCTCTATGTCGATCCCAATGCTTTCTGGGTGCTGGATGATTTCTGGTGGGGCTGGGAAAGAAGATTTCACGTCGGTCATTAATAAAAAATTTGATTGTGAGAAGAGTTGGGTTTTTCTTCATACTTCTGCAAACTACTTAATGTTGAATTTTTAATACAGTCGAAACCGGTTAAGTCGACGGCGTTGGGGTATGAAAAATGGCATCGAGATAACAGATGATCGAGTTAAAACAAAAACCAATATGGCGGCAAAATATTAACATGCGCTTGAAATTTCTTTATATACGTGTTGTGCGTTAATTAGTGATGGGACGATTAATCAGAATCGTATCGGAATATACGAAATATCAATATAATGTTAAATTATGTGATATATTATATTATGCGAAATGGAACAACCTTGCTAGTATGATTTATGTAAATGAATTAGTGACTCAGCTCTGACTGAGGGTCTAGTTCACTAGTTCTAGTTCATTTGCTCGTTCGTCCTTGAACTTTATTATTTCATGCTATTTACTACTAATACTAAATATGTAATTATAATTAAAGTCATAATCTTAGTGTAAGTTTATAAATACCAAGGCATTTATTTGTATAAGTTATAAGGACCAAGGAAAACAATCAATATTCAAATAAATATATTTGTTAATAATTGACTACTATTACGCTAGGACTAGTGTTTACCGTAGTTACGACTATCGAACAACCGCTTATACTCATCTTTAAAAATGTTTAGGCTTATACTTATTTATTTAAGTTTTAAGTCTTTGGAATTCAAATAATTTATTCAGCTGCAACTTAAATAAGACCGTGCCGTAATAGCTTTTTACCCCGGAGTTCGTTTTTGTTGTGTTGAGCGACAGTGACTTCAAATCGCTTTCTCCCTATTCCGGTATCTAAATAATATACACGTCATCACTATTAGTCTACTTCGCCTACGGCTAAGGAATACTTTTTTTTTAATTTTAATTTGCTTAGTTGTCGAGGCACTGTACGAGAGCTTCATGCGAACCACGGTCAAAGGTCACGGCTACAGTCTGTCCCCTCTAAGTGAACTCAAAGGGACGGGGACAAGTTACTGAGTTTTCTAGTTAGGGATAATGAGGGTGGTGGGAGGGGGGGGGAAGGCTAGAAGGCTTGACAGGTCTTTGATGTTTATATAAAAGGAAGCCTCTTGCTTTGACATACCAATACAAGACCGCGAGAAGAGACACCTTCCCTCCCCTCCCCCACTGTTATACATCTACAGTGAGTTGGGGGAAGGAACATTTTTCTTTTTAAAATGATTCAGAGCATGCCTTGGTAAATGGCCAGTGTAGCTCAACCCCACCTAAACCCCACCCTATTGGCTATTGGGTGATTGTCGTGTGCGCGGCAAAATTCAATAATTCTGGCAAGTTGACGAGTGAAACATAATATGGTATTTAAATAAGTTCCAACTTATTATGACTGTTTACTCCGTTTTATCAGGACTTAGTCGGTATATTAGCTTATTACCCGGAGTTAATTTTTTGTTGTGTTACGGCAGAATACCAGAGCCAACACGCGAGCAAACGTGACATCAAAATCAAAGCGTTTTCTTAATAATAATAATATTAATATTATATAAATATAAAAATACACATCATCACTGTTTGTGGAGTTCGCTAGTGACCGATTTTTTAAAAACAAATGTATTCGCTTTGTTACCGAAGCATAGTACCAAAAGTAACAGCGCTGAGCAAGCAGACCCTGGTGAGGCAGAAAATTGGTCCCTTCCCTTGGTTATAAAAAAAATCATAGCTAACATTTTCAAAAGCTGGCGATTGGTGATGGGGATAGAGATAACCAACATTAAGTGGCAAATTTGACCCTTTTTGTGCTCGTGTTATGAGGTTTCGGCGACTTAAAAAAATCGAATTAAACGACGAGAAAATGCTAATACAAAGAGAGAATTTGGCGGTTCCAATAAAAATCGTCGACATAATGGGGTGGGCGAGTTAACCGAGCTCGAGTTAAGTGGGTTCGACTGTATTGTACATCTGCATTTTGTAACAAATCAATTTTGTAACATTTCTTATTGTGAAAATAATTTTTTATGATACATTTAATTGGATTGAAGGTTATATAAAAACAAGTGTATTACCCGTCAAAAATGACGGAAGTTTTCAAAATAAATATATTTTAGCTGAAATCTATTAATTTTGAAAAATACACATCAGAATAAAAAATAATGTAATACAGAAATTTCATTTATTTTATTTATTATTGTTTTATTCATTTATTTCCATATTGAATTATTTTATGCGGATGTTTGAAAAGAGTTATTTTTGTTGCAGTAATTTGGTACGCTGCTTTCTAAAATTAGTAGCGTTACGAACGGACGGACTGGACGAACATACATAGCAAATAATGTATAATTGAAATAAAATTTACTTTGATATGCAACAATCTATTAGTTAAATACAATAATGTAAAAATATCTTAACTTTAATATTCTCCAAAAGTTAAAATATTTTCATCAATGTCAATTTTTCTGTTAATCAAGTTAATCTATTTTTTCTCACTAGACACTAAAAAAAGAATAAATAAAATATCTAATCATGTTTCCTACATCCCACTTCCAGTGTCAGCTCGGCTGAGTCTGAGCCAGCCTCATTCTGGACAACACAACGGTAATTGCCAGCATCAGATTCCATAACATTGACGATGATAAGCTGCCCAGACCTAGTAACATCTACATTATATGCTGGTTGAAGCTGGAATGAAAAAAACAATTTTAAATGACTCTTTGTAGAATTAAAGTGAAACCTAATTCATTTATTGATCTACAATAACATTTCTGGTGAAATAATAAATTAGCTATTTAAAGGAAATTTGTGGACTTTTAATCATTTTTTAATGATGTTTTACAATTCTATTCCAAATGCTGTGACTTGAATAAATTCTGTCTTTTGTAAATGTTTGGTTATGAGCATAATATTGTTACAATTAAAGGCGAAAATAAAATAAATATCCTTATTCCTTAATGATTTCTTTTGATAAGTTGGACTATTTTTTTAAATGGATGTCAGAGAGACAGTCAACAAATTTCCATTTTAGTTCAATAAGTTTGTATCAAATTTATGTTTTTAAAAAAAACAAATAATAAAAAAAAACGTAAAAAACCAAGTTTTTTTACTAAATCCTTTATGTACGAGACGTAACTAAAAGAATGTTCATTATAATACGCAGCGCAATACCATCCAAAAAATACAAAATTGTAGTTGTGTCGTAAAACAGGTTTAATATAATGCGCACCGATCAGGAATATGTTTATGAAAAGTGTTGTCAATAAAATACGCACCTTATTGCGCGACAGAAAGGTTGTTCAATATAATACGCATCGCGACGCTCTATCTCAAAAAAATAACATGATATATAGGAATAAATAAAACAATCTAAAAAATCAATAATTGAATTACGGTACATGCGATTGATCTGAAATTTTGATACATTGTTTTTATCATCGGTACGAAACTGCCTGCAAAATTTCAGCTCGCTAGATAACGAGGAAGTGGGTTAAAAATTGATCCAAAGTTTTGGCGACAAGCAAGGGTGCAACCAGACACCACGAGTTAATATAAAGGATTTTAAAAGCTATTAGATCTATTCCAACAATTTTACCATGCGGTCAGAACGATACCATGTGGTGTTTGGGGGCGGTATACCATCAGCAACACATGTCAGCTTGGCGTCATCCCCCACTGAGACAAGAAGCTTGCGTTCAAACTCTCTCACATGGGGAGCCTCTGCAAGATATAAACATAAAAATGACTGCATGACACAGATCATGGCATGCAGTAATAATGGCATCAAATGCCTTGTAAACAAAGGTCATAGAACTTTGTTAAAATTTATAAGAACTGGTGAAGCATTTAAAATATATTCTGTAAAAAAAATATTGATAAAAAATAAAAGTTACAAAAATGTTTCATTAACATTTTAAATTCAGTGCCATGCATATAAAGTGAGTGCATATAGAATGAGCATCTTTTTTTCTTCTTCATATTAAAGGAGAGCATCGTTGGGAAACATCAGTTTATATTAATTTGTGGGTGGGTTTTTTTTTAATTGAAAGTGAACAAAGAGCTTGGCCCACCCCAGAAAACAACAAGCTTAGCCATGTCACCTCTTGAACTAAAAGGTGAAAATTGGCGGACAAGTTTTTTTAAACCAATAGTGCAAACACAATTAGTTGTTTAAAAATTATTAATTTCAAAGGAATTTTTAAGAATGGATCTAAATATTTGTGGACAATTATAAATCCTAGGAGCTTCTTTCTGGCATAAATTTAATAACCTCCTGATTATAGAAATATAAAATTTGTTTTAAATAGAATTTTTTACAATTCTTTAACTTATCATTGGAGAAATATTTTACCAATATAGACAAGTTTTGACTTGACTGAGTTTGAGCCAGCAGAGTTTGAGGCAACACATTCATATTCTCCCGCATCTGACGGCTTGAGGTTCTTGAACGACAGGTAACCACCCTCCACCTGAATGCGACCTCCGGTGGGAAGTATGTCTCCGTTATGGTGCCACAGGAAAATCGGTTCTGGGTACCCTCCAGCTATGCATGTAAAGTTACGAGACGACCCAGTGACAAAAGTCTGTTCATTGGGCAAGATCTGAGCCACGGGTTTTACTGTTAGAAACAATCAATGAAATTATACAAAAATATTTTTCTTAGTAAAATGTATTTAGTTATTCAAATTTCTTTGACTCAAAATATTTGTTGACAATTCACTATCAAGTTATTTTGATATGAAATAAACATTGATTATTTTTGTTCAATGTACCAGAACAAAGAGATCACTATATTCATTCACAAATCTGCATTAAACTAGTGCAACAAGTAAAGAAAAATATACTTAAAATGTTCTCCCTCACAGCGCATGGGTAAAACATTTCATTGAAATAGAAGACTATCATTTTTATAAATTTTAACTAACTTTTATTGTAAAATTCTATAACCCAATTGACTAAAAGGGTTAAGGTGAAATATATAGCAAACCTTTGAGGCGAACATTCAATGTTTCTGTTGAAAACCCCCCTTCATTGATTGCAGTACATGTATAACTCCCTTCATCTTGCCTTCCTGCATTCCTATATACAAATAATAAATCCATTTTTAAAAATAATTTAATGCCCAGAATGTGGCATACTCAATGTGTGGTTGACAAGAATAACATTATTTTTCAATAAATATGAAGAATAACATTATTTTTATGAAGAAGAACATTATTTTTCAATAAATATGAAGAATAACATTATTTTTAAATAAATATGAAGAAGAACATTATTTTTATGAAGAATAACATTATTTTTAAATAAATATGAAGAAGAACATTATTTTTAAAGACATATGAAGAAGAACATTATTTTTTAAATAAATATGAAGAATAACATTATTTTTAAATAAATATGAAGAAGAACATTATTTTTAAATAAATATGAAGAAGAATATTATTTTTAAATAAATATGAAGAAGAATATTATTTTTAAATAAATATGAAGAATAACATTATTTTAAAATAAATATGAAGAAGAACATTATTTTTAAATAAATATGAAGAAGAACATTATTTTTAAATAAATATGAAGAATAACATTATTTTCAAATAAATATGAAGAATAACATTATTTTCAAATAAATATGAAGAAGAACATTATTTTAAAATAAATATGAATACCAATACATTTTTTTATTAACAGTGATGAAAGGAATAGCAGACTACTAAAAAGAATATTCTTAAACTAATTCATTTGATACTATTACTTTTAAATACTGAATTTATCTTTACTGGCTAGTTTATGGCCACAAGGTGATAGAAACTATTTTTAAATCCCTTATATTAACTTCACCGCCGTCCCGTAGTCCCACGGCGCCCGTCCGCCCGCGGAAAAACAAAAGTCGAAAATGACCCACTTCCAGTGAAGCCATCAAGCTGAAATTTGGCACACGGACCCGTCTCACCTAACAATGCATCGTATCAAAATTTCAGATCAATCGAACATACCGTAATTAAATTAATGCATTTTTAGTTTATCTATATAAATCACTATTTAGAATGTTTAGTCGTCGTCTGCTAGAGTTGACCTAGTTTTTAAGCCAAGGAAGATAATTTCGATTTCAGTCTGTAAATGTTTGTCACTTTTGAACATAATCAACACTTTTAGTTATGTCTCATATATAAGGGATTTATAGTCAAAAACTTTTTTTTTACGGGGTTGTTTAATTTCTTAAAATGGCTTTTTAACAAAAAACCTACATGATAATTAGAGTATCATTATTAAAGGCACGAATTCTCGGATCAAGAGTCAGTTGTCCATACTGATTGCTTCGTTTCCAGGTGATGTTATAAGGCACTGTACTGATAACAATGCATGATAAGATAGCAGTCTCCCCTGGCATAACCGAGACATTCTGTGGTGTTATAATAATTGGAGGCGGATCTATGGAAACAAATCAAAACACGTTTTTATTATTATATACTGGTGGTGACTATCTCTAACAGAAAAAAATAACTATTTACATGTATTATTCTTTTTATTAACTGGACGTGAATTGCCTATTGCAATCAAATAGCAGCTTTTATTATTACATACTACAGGACGGATCTATGGGCTAAGATCAAATCATACTTATCTATGGACAAAGATCAAATTTATTTCAACCTAATGGATAGAGTGATATGCACATTATTTTTAACTGTAGAGGAATTTTGCCAGATTTTTTTCCATGTTTTTTTAAAATGATTAAATACACAAATAATGAGAGTCTTGTCCCTATCAAAGATAGACTAATACTTTTGTAATTTTGCATTGTGATCTCACCACAGACCATTATTTTATGACATAAACACACAACTCACCACTTATGTCCAATTGAGAAGATGCCACTTGGGTGCCAGCAGTGTTGGTCACATTACAGTAATATACTCCCTCATTTAAGCTACTGGCTTTAGGGACTTCTAATGTCACATTAGCAGAGTCACTGTGGGTTTAAAGAAATTGCATCTTAGAAGTTAAAAATGGCTTTAGCTCATGGTAACATTTTGAATCATTTGGTGAGGGGCTCACCTATAGCAATGCTTTTAGCCTTTTGTGATCAATGATTTTATACACCAACTTTATAACAACAATGAAAACTATATTTGCTTTGAATTACATTTGAATCTTATTGTTTTACATAAACTCAAAATTATTGAAATTGTTTAATACAAGAAGTTTTGCAAATATGAAAATTTTTAAAACTTAACAAAGCATTAATTGAAATTTATAAAAATTTAGTAAATGTAATTAATGTTATTGATTATATAAGCAAATTTGTAATTTAAAATGTAAATCAATAAAGATATCACTGGATAATTTATTATTAAGAATACAATTTTAATGAATACACAAAAGAAATCCAAATAAACGTTTACTTTAAGAAAATATCATTTCCTTGCTGTCTGCCACCGTACCACCACTGTAGAGTGTACGGTACAAGACTTTGAACCTGGCAGATGAGCACAGCAGTGGAGTCGTAGAAGCCCCGAGTAATCTCAGGCATTTGAACTCTGGGTGATTTAGCTTTAAGTGGGCTGATGGCGGTAGGTGTGGTTCTCTGCATGACATAACCTTCATCATCTGTTCCCGTGACCTAGAGCATTAAATTGTATCAAGTCATTGAAGAGATCAGTTGTTTTTTGGTTTTTTTATATTCTCTGTATCATCACATCCTAAAATGATTTTAAAAAATTTCTTTTGAATTTGAAAAAAAAACAAAAAAACTCTAATTAAAATCATGATCTAATAGGTGCATGATAAAAGAAAATTCATCAACTTACCTTCACATAAAAATATTGATCAGGAGGCACAAAGGGTGTAACATTGTACAATGTTGTAATCACTGGATCTTGATTTAAAGGATATTTAGCCAGAGTATTTCCCCGCAGATCAACAAGTTCAAGCTCATTTAGAGTTGAAGGGAAATCAATCCCCGTGGAATTTACCAAAATACTGGTTGGAATACCTGAAAATGTAAATGGGTTTTTTTTCTATGATATAAGTTAAGGTATATAAACTTTAATCCCGTGGGATATTATTAAAGTGTAAAATTAAAAATACTAATTTTTTTTTACTTTTCAAGTTCATGAAATTCATTTGAAACTTATTTCATCCTTTAATTTATTGTTTTTAATTGATTCAATGACAGAGATGAAAGCAATTTTCTTTTTAAAAACACAACAAAAATGCTTTCCTGTACCTTGAATAGGGCGCAATGTTGTCCTTGAGAAATCTTTTGACGGATATTTGGAGAAACCAGCAACAAAATCTGCACTGCTGAGCCCAGTGACTCTCACACTGTGTGTCCCTGAGCTGCTGACAGTAAGTCGCCAGTTCCCAGGAACGGGTTCCTTAACGTTGACAATTTTAACATTACTTAGACTAAGAAGCTCTGTGAAACCATTTCCAAGCACTTGTTTGTTTCCTGTTTAATAGCCAAATTTAAACACACAAAAAAAACGTCAACAATTATATAACAATTTAATCATAGCTATACTTTTAAAGTAATATTTTAAAAGATTTTTAACTTAAATTCAAGTTTTAAAATGGTTATTTACATTTCAAATAGGTTAAAATATAGTTAGCTGACTCCTTTTAAAACATATATAAACATATATGTATTTTCACCTTCGGGGTCTTTTAGAATAATTTGTGGATTTTCTCCGCTAGCGGACACAGTGACCTCCTTGAGATGTGTATCTAAGGGAAGATTTAACACCTGCGTCTTGCCTTCATCCTCATTCACTGACAGCAAATTCACTTTTCTTGCATGAACTGCTACTCTTACAAAGTTAAGGACCTAAGAATGAACATGGTGTTTAAAAAGAAATTTAATTTTAACAGCAGAAGAAACTTGCTATAAGTTTATGTGGACCAGGGGTAATCTTCTTTTTTAAACATAGACAAAAGGACATAATTTATTCATCTTGTAACATAAATGCTAACCCTGGTTTCGTTTAAAGATTTTAATCCCAGACCTTACAAAAAAAAGTTATGTGACTGACTATTGGAAAGTTTAAATTACTAGGCTGATGAAGTATATTTCTATACCTGGTTGACTTGAGACTTGTGAAGCAAAAACACCTGACCAGAGCTTGTAGCTGCTATTTCTTCATAAGCTTTGTATCCACTGTGAGTCACATTACCACAATCACCAGTTAGGACAAAAACAACCTGCGCATACAAAAAAATGCATTTATCTAAAAATGCATACATATATATCTTCTTAGATTTTAAAAAAGTGTATTGTTATTATTAATCTTTAATTAGTAAGCCATTTTTTGTGGCACTCTATAGAAAGTTAAATTTTCATAATCACAACTATTCTTTACATAAATGGGACTAACTACTATAAATATTTTTATTTGGAATTGCAAATAAAACTTTTAAAAATATCAATCTGTTGCTCTTCTTCTATCCATCAAGAGCCTATGATCAATACTCTGATAATAATGGCTCATATTTTGAAAGAAAAGTTTCCTATGGGCCAAGTGAAGTAGCATTCAAAATATTCTGTAGCCATGGCACACAAGGGAATTGTGTGGCTAGCACAATGCCCAGCCATCTTTACTTTACCCCAACTAATGTCAGGTACCCATCAGAGCTGGGTGGACTCAGGGACACCCTTTGGAAATTGGAAACGGTCCCTGTGTTTGCAGAAACTCAAACTCAATAAATGGTAGTACATGATATTAGTTAAAAAAAGATAAAATAAATATAGCTGTAGCATTAATTTAAGTGCAACGCTAATAACAGTAATAAAATATTAATGAATAATGGTACTGAGTCTGAATTGTGGTACTCAAATGTTGATTCTCAATAGTACACATATTATATACTAGGGGCAAGTACCCGGCTATGCCCGGGTTTAACAACAACAGCAACAACAACAAAAACAACAACAGCAACAAAACAACAAAATCAAACAACAAAAACAAAACAACAACAAAGCAACAACAACAAAACAACAACTACAACAACAACAAAGCAACAACAACATGAAGGGCATTGTCGTCGCAGGGCAAGGGATGTGGACAACAACAACAACAGCAAAAACAACACAAAAGCAACAACAGCAAAAGCAACAACAACAGAAACAACAACAGCAACAACAACAAAAACAACCACAAAAACAAAACAACAGCAAAAACAACAAAAACAAAACAACAACAAAAACATCAATAACAAAACAACAACAAAACAACAACAACAACAGCAACAACAACAAAGCAAAAACAACAACTACAACAACAAAAGCAAGAACAAAAGCAACAACAACAAATCAACAACAATAGCAAAACAATTATTTTATGGCGATAGTTGCCTTCTTGTTAATCTTGACACCAAAATGTTTATTATTTTGCGTCATTATTTTACGTCTTAATTTTCAAAATTTTTTATTTTATATAGCTCATATAAGGAAAAACTACATTTTGGGCCCCCGGCCCCCAGTATCTTATATATATGGAACGAAACCTGTTTAATAACCTTTCCGGTATAATTTTGTGTACGTGTACCAAATTTCACGTTATTTGGTTGTCTGGATCTTGAGTTATTAGGGAACAGACAGACAGACAGACAACAAATGCGTCTTATATGTATAGAAGAGATTGTCAATGTTTTTCATGAAACTAAATATTTCTGAATAAAATCACAATGTTCTTGTTCGGCTGAATAAGTAGTTATAAGAGCTATGCCTGGAGATTTGCTTCTAAATTTTGTATTCAGCTAGCACATTTAGTACTTGTGATTCTTTTTGCTGTTATTAACTGTTATAAGAGTAAGAGTAAGACCTACTCCTGGACATTTCCCTCTAACTGTCGTACTCAAGTATCTCATTTAGTACCTGTGATTGTTTTTGCTGAATGAGGGCTAGAACTTCTTCTGTGAGGTAATAATCTTTACTTCTGGCATCAGTGAAAACATAGATAAATGAGTAAGGAAGGGAGACCTCCAGTGCTTTCTTTATAGCTCCGATGCTCATTTCTGGGCAGTCACCTTATTTAATAAAATAGATTTAAATGACCAATAATAATTTGTTAGTTTTCTTTATTATTAAAACTTAGTAAAGGAAGCATAAAGTAAAGAAGTGTATTTAAGCATTTTAAAAAGAATTTTAGGTAGTAATAATGTGCTGTATAAATTAGTTTAATGTATTTACATTATTAAGTTTGTTCTCATCACAGTACGATTTTGTAAAATTCCTACCAGAAATTTTGCATGGCCGATGTTGCGTACTTTAATTTTGAAACTGTCATTCTTACTTTTTGTTATTACACTGAAGCTGGATTTGAGATCATATTTAATATTTAAGTTTAACTCTTACTCACTATTTATGCCGTTTCTGGTGTTAAGAGTTGAATTTAAATAATGATCTTTATATTTGTAAATCTTGAAATTGGAATTTAATTTAAGTTCATTTAATTCCACTAGGATGTGCGTTTACTTACCTCCGCCTTGTACGTACAAGTTTCTGAGGTCAGCCTGGAATTTTTCCGGATCTGTAGTTACAAGTACAGGGCCGACAACTACAGTGTGACAAAATAAAATTACTTTATTAGAGTAGCCTTTCTTGTGCTATACAATGATATATGAAATACTTCATTTTATTTTAAGATGTGATCTAAAATAGTATAATCGTGACAGTCATTGTAACATTGAATAGCAATCTGGATGATACTTAATTTTACTAATTTAATACGAAAATCAGTTCTTTTAATTATATCGTGTAGGCTACATATTTTTAGCGTTATTTTTAGCCATGCGGGAGTTGTCCCAGATTGACTATGACTATGAAAAACAACATTGAACTAAAATTAAATGTATTATTGTCTGAAACGTGTGTTTAAAATTATCTGTCACCAAAAAAACATAAATAAATAAATATAAATTATAAAAACAGTGAGCTTGGCAGTGCGAGACACACAGCTGCATGCCGTGACCAGGATTCGAACCTGGGTTGTCGCGGCCACAACGCGAAGTACTAACCACTATACGATCACGGCCAGTACGCCCACGTTCATGGAGAAGGAAGACATTAACATATTTCTAAACATTAATGTATTTTCAAGTTTTGTAATTTTTATTTTTAAAAATGAATAGACATGATATTTAAATATCTGTTATAATTTTAAATCAAGCTTTTGTGTATGTTAGCATTAATTAATTATCATTTATTTAATTAAGTTTCCAATAGTCTTTGTTTATTTTTGGGGCCGTCCATAAATGACGTCACGCACCTAAGGCTAAGGGGAGGGGGGTCCCCACATTTGTGTGGGGGGGGTGTTAAGAATTGTGACGTCTTGTCAAAACACGCTACTTTAAATCAAAGTTTCACTTACATATTCGATTTCTCACTACTTATTTAAGTTATTTTATGACGTTTTACATGGACTCACGCGTGTTACGATATTAGAGTGCAACCTTACACAAAATAGTAGTAAATACATACTAAAATGTCAACAAAGTGTAAAGTGATTTGAAAAATGCACGTTTTTCAAATAGAAAACACCCCTTTTAGTGGTGGGGGGGGGGTCCACAGCTTTGTGACCTCATATTGGAGGGGGGGGGTCTAAGCTTTTGTGACGAGGGGAGGAGTGGGGGGGGGGTAAAAATTGATCAAAATCGCGTGACGTCATTTATGGACGGCCCCTCTGCAGCTATGACTTTACTATATTATACGATATACCTTGAGTCAACTACTAAAACCTTCAAGACTGCACTTATGACGCATCTTTTCAAAATGTATTAACAAAATTAATTAAACATTTCTTTTAATGATTAACGTAGCTTATGTGTAATGTACTGTCCTTTATGTTGTTATTATGATATGAATGGTTATTTAATTATTATATGTATGTTATGATCTCCGTGTCAATGTAAAGTGCTGTGAGCCCGGTTCTTGCTGGGATACAGCGCTATATAAATTATCAATTTATTATTATTAATGTATTATTGTCAATAATGTCAATATTAATATTGTCATTGACATTACTTACACCAACTGATTCATATTCAGACAGTAATATTAATATTTTATTTTATTTTAAGGGACGAATGAGGACGAAATTTAACTTATTTTATTTATTTACTTTTTTTGTACACTTATATAGCCTATTACGAGCAACCAAGCCCGTCCAATGACGTTCCGCCACCATTCGGTGACATGTTGTAACTCCCTTCCAACAGCCGTCTCGACCGGCATACATTTGCATCACGTCAAAAATACTATTCATTAAACTTTTTTTTAAAAAAATAACTCGTAAAAAGAGAGCTTTTGACTATAAATCTCAACGCGCATAACTCAAAATAAAGTATTGGAAGAAATACTGCATAAAAAATAACTCGTTTTGAACGTCTGCGTAAACGTGTTCAGTATGATTGGCTGTAGGAGTCATGTGTGTTTGGGGGACCAATCGCTATCGATGACCGCACGGAACATAGCCTTTAATTATATAAGTATAGCTTAGGGGGGCACCGGGATTTTTTTTTCCTATTTGGCACTAACAGAATATTCGGACTTCAAAAGGGCCCCCATATCTCAAATAGCTTAAGGGCCCCATCAAGTCTAAATTCGGCCCTTTGTGTAACTATGTTTAGGAAAATAGAGAGTGCAATATCTTATCTCAAATTGTTACAAATGTTTGTTAATGTAAAGCGCGGTTAGTTAGCAGTACTGTAGGCTGTAGTCCTGCGCTTTCTTATATTAAGGCTGTAGCTTGTTTAGCAAATAGGTAAATCCAGCACTGGTTACATAGACACTTTTTTTTAAATGTCCAGACGTGGGCGTATATCCACCAAAGACTACTTTAGACTAATAATTACTGAGATACCCTAACACTTCACGCCATTTTGGAATGATTGTCTTCTAAATTATCCCCTGCATTCAACAAATATTACTGCACTTATTCTAGAGTTTCAAAATGAAAAGTCACCACCTTTCCCACCCTCCCTCTTCCAATCTCTCAAACATAAAACCAACATGGGCATAGGCCTGTTTGTCGAAAAAATTACCACAGACTTCAAAAACATGAGAATCACCGTAGATTTCCCCCCAGCGTTCACACGGCAATTTACCGCACTAGTTACTGAGAGATAACGCCAGGCGCCGAGACTCATCTCATTCCAAGGTTTTACTCTTTCTTTTGTCAGCACCAGATAGCAGGCCAATTTGTCTGCTGATCTATTAGCCCCAGACGGCTACACCAGTACATCTAGTATACACATTGGGATCTCTTACTCTCTCTCGATTTCTTGCTACGATTGGTATTCGGGTACGGAATGTTTGTCTATAATATATAAAAATGTCAGATGCAATGTCTGTCTCTATGGCTTTGTAATTAGAGAGCTCGATGCTAATGACGTCATCAGATGGTTTCTCATTATTGAATTTATTGCGCCAAACTTTTTATCAATTATTTAACTTTGTAGAACCGTCCAAGCTAGATATGCAGGATCCAGCTAAACAGCCATAAAGACCAGTCCCAGCTGACCAGCAGATCATTAAAGTAGACATCTTTGCGCCAGGACTGTTAAGAGAGGCATTTTGCTGTCCTAAAACATTCCCAGAAATCCCCTTTACTTGGGTTCGTCATAATCCATTGATGCCTTTTTACATGTTCCAATCAAGTTTACGTTATAGACTCTTACAGCCTCATCAATATGTCACTATGGCATAGTCCTATAGACTCTTACAGCCTCATCAATATGTCACTATGGCATAGTCCTATAGACTCTTACAGCCTCATCAATATGTCACTATGGCATAGTCCTATAGACTCTTACAGCCTCATCAATATGTCACTATGGCATAGTCCTATAGACTCTTACAGCCTCATCAATATGTCACTATGGCATAGTCCTATAGACTCTTACAGCCTCATCAATATGTCACTATGGCATAGTCCTATAGACTCTTACAGCCTCATCAATATGTCACTATGGCATAGTCCTATAGACTCTTACAGCCTCATCAATATGTCACTATGGCATAGTCCTATAGACTCTTACAGCCTCATCAATATGTCACTATGGCATAGTCCTATAGACTCTTACAGCCTCATCAATATGTCACTATGGCATAGTCCTATAGACTCTTACAGCCTCATCAATATGTCACTATGGCATAGTCCTATAGACTCTTACAGCCTCATCAATATGTCACTATGGCATAGTCCTATAGACTCTTACAGCCTCATTAATATGTCACTATGGCATAGTCCTATAGACTCTTACAGACTCATTAATATGTCACTATGGCATAGTCCTATAGACTCTTACAGCCTCATCAATATGTCACTATGGCATAGTCCTATAGACTCTTACAGCCTCATCAATATGTCACTATGGCATAGTCCTATAGACTCTTACAGCCTCATCAATATGTCACTATGGCATAGTCCTATAGACTCTTACAGCCTCATCAATATGTCACTATGGCATAGTCATATAGACTCTTACAGCCTCATTAATATGTCACTATGGCATAGTCCTATAGACTCTTACAGCCTCATCAATATGTCACTATGGCATAGTCATATAGACTCTTACAGCCTCATTAATATGTCACTATGGCATAGTCCTATAGACTCTTACAGCCTCATCAATATGTCACTATGGCATAATCCTATAGACTCTTACAGCCTCATCAATATGTCACTATGGCCTAATCCTTGTATCACCATAACCTCACTATGGCCTAATCCTTGTATCACCATTACCTCACTATGGCCTAATCCTTGTATCACCATTACCTCACTATGGCCTAATCCTTGTATCACCATTACCTCACTATGGCCTAATCCTTGTATCACCATTACCTCACTATGGCCTAATCCTTGTATCACCATTACCTCACTATGGCCTAATCCTTGTATCACCATTACCTCACCTATGACCTAATCCTTGTATCACCATTACCTCACTATGACATAATCCTTGTATCACCATTACCTCACTATGGCCCAATCGCTTGTATCACCATTACCTCACTATGGCCCAATCCTTGTATCACCATTACCTCACTATGACATAATCCTTGTATCACCATTACCTCACTATGGCCTAATCCTTGTATCACCATTACCTCACTTTGGCCTAATGCTTGTATCACCATTACATCACTATGGCCTAATCCTTGTATCACCATAACCTCACTATGGCCTAATCCTTGTATCACCATTACCTCACTATGGCCTAATCCTTGTATCACCATAACCTCACTATGACCTAATCCTTGTATCACCATTACCTCACTATGGCCTAATCCTTGTATCACCATTACCTCACTATGGCCTAATTCTTGTATCACCATTACCTCACCTATGACCTAATCCTTGTATCACCATTACCTCACTATGGCCTAATCCTTGTATCACCATTACCTCACTATGGCCTAATCCTTGTATCACCATTACCTCACTATGGCCTAATGCTTGTATCACCATTACCTCACTATGGCCTAATGCTTGTATCACCATTACCTCACTATGGCCTAATCCTTGTATCACCATTACCTCACTATGGCCCAATCCTTGTATCACCATTACCTCACTATGGCCTAATCCTTGTATCACCATTACCTCACTATGACCTAATCCGTGTATCACCATTACCTCACAATGACCTAATCCTTGTATCACCATTACCTCACTATGGCCTAATCCTTGTATCACCATTACCTCACTATGACCTAATCCTTGTATCACCATTACCTCACTATGGCCTAATCCTTGTATCACCCTTACCTCACTATGACCTAATCCTTGTATCAACATTACCTGACTATGGCCTAATCCTTGTATCACCATTACCTCACAATGGCCTAATCCTTGTATCATCATTACCTCACTATAGCCTAATCTTTGTATCACCATTACCTCACTATGGCCTAATCCTTGTATCACCATTACCTCACAATGGCCTAATCCTTGTATCACCATTACCTCACTATGGCCTACTCCTTGTATCACCATTACTTCACTATGGCCTAATCCTTGTATCACCATTACCTCACTATGGCCTAAACCTTGTATCACCATTACCTCACTATGGCCTAATTCTTGTATCACCATTACCTCACTATGATCTAATCCTTGTATCACCATTACCTCACTATGGCCTAATCCTTGTATCACAATTACCTCACTATGGCCTATCCTTGTATCACCATTACCTCACTATGGCCTAATTCTTGTATCACCATTACCTCACTATGATCTAATCCTTGTATCACCATTACCTCACTATGGCCTAATCCTTGTATCACCATTACCTCACTAAGGCCTAATCCTTGTATCACCATTAACTCACTATGGCCTAATCCTTGTATCACCATTACCTCACTATGGCCTAATGCTTGTATCACCATTACCTCACTAAGGCATATTCCTTGTATCACCATTACCTCACCTATGACCTAATCCTTGTATCACCATTACCTCACTATGGCCTAATCCTTGTATCACCCTTACCTCACTATGACCTAATCATTGTATCACCATTACCTCACTATGACCTAATCCTTGTATCACCATTACCTCACTATGGCCTAATCCTTGTATCACCATAAACTCACTATGACCTAATCCTTATATCACCATTACCTCACTATGACCTAATCCTTGTATCACCATTACCTCACTATGACCTAATCCTTATATCACCATTACCTCACTATGACCTAATCCTTGTATCACCATTACCTCACTATGGCCTAATCCTTGTATCACCATAAACTCACTATGACCTAATCCTTATATCACCATTACCTCACTAAGGCCTTTTCCTTGCATCACCATTACCTGACCAATACCTGACCATTACCTGAGACACGTACAGCCACACGTGACCGCCACCTATTCACCACACGCTGACATCTGGTACAAACTACTCGTAGCCAGTCGTTACGTCATCCTCCAGGTGCCGATGTGAGGTGTGTCCCACAGGTGTGTTCAATAATTTAGCACCATCTTACCATCCAGCTACCACGACAACCCCCACCCCCATCCAGGCCCTAAGCTTATTTATTTTCTAGTTCTAGTTATACCGGGGGGGGGCAGATGTTCTTGTTTCATATTAAGATGTTAGCAATTTTGGATTTTGCCTAATAAACAGTTTCCACCTGAAAAGTGCTCACACTTTAGATATAGGTATTAGAGACAGTCTCCCACGTAAACTACGACACAGTGGCCGAGTGGCATGCGCGCTCGGCTGGCGTACCGCTGGTCATGGGTTCGGATTCCTGTGAAAGCAGGGATTTGTTCCCGGGGCCAAGGGTGTCCATGAGACTAACACATTAGTTAACAGAAAGGCGGCTGGGTAATGCGTGAAACCCTCATCGCGTGGCCTGTGAACGCTGCATCACTTGCCTACAGTCAGGCTGTGGACGCAATAATCTTCTGTATAGACTGAACGTCTGTACAGATCAGACAAGACAACTATAGATTCCACTGAGACTACTACTACATTCACTAAATTTGTTCCTGTTGTTGTTTTTTTCGTTAAAGTTTTGCAAGTATTATTTCACTTATCGATTTCTAAGTTGCATTCTGTAATATTCTATCTCCCTGCTACACTCAGACCCAAAGCCCTTCATTTTTGCTCGTCCATCACAGCTTTCGGTGCAGTAACACCGAGTGGTTAACTCGGTAGCACGAGGGATTCCAGGTCCATTAAGAGTCCATTCCCGTTGTCTCAACGAAGCTGTTGCTCGGGACATTCAGGCATACAGAAAGCAAATCATGGATGAATTTTTTGTAATGGGGCTTGTCAAAATTGTTAGCATAGTAAAATTACGAAAAGCTGTTTTTTCTTGTTCAAGTCCAATAAGCTGTCTTAAATTAACGAAGAATTAACATATAGCTGATAAGATACTTCCTTCTCAATATACCTACATTTACATATTGACTCTAATCTGTTATTAAATTTTTATGAAATTTGTCCCCCTAAAAAGACCCGTATATTTCTATTAATAGATTTCCGCCATATTATGACAAGGCCTTTTAAGAAGATATGATTTTCCTTTTCATTGTGATAATGATATCAATTATATGCTGATTGTGATTTTCCGCATATTGAATCGCTACTCTGTTTGATCCACTACAAGTTTCACCCTACGAAATCGGTAATAGTTCACATGTGCCGACAACAGAAAGATACCACCGTCCTCCACCCACTCCCACATAGCAAGCCTTTTGGGGCCGTCCATAAAGTACGTCACGCTCCAGAGAGGGGGGAGGGGTGTAAGAAAGGGTGACAGTTTGTGACAGGGGGAATGGGGTTCGTCCATGTGTGACGTCACGGTGTTTTATATTAAATTTTAATTATTTTCTTAATAAAAAACAAATTTTTTGTTCTAAAGTGTGACGTACTTTAGGGGGGGGGGTCCAATATTTGTGAAAGTTTGTGACAGGGGGAGAGGGGGTAAAAATGGTTAAAAATAGCGTGACATACTTTATGGACGGCCCCGTTTAAGTTTTTTAAACTATATGTGAGTTAAGTGCTGTGTGTGACATTTTTGTCCAAACTTCATGAGTTACTCAGACCGTACGTGGAATATAAAATACTTGTGTAGACAATACCATTCCCCCACCCCCACCCTTTTAAACCTTGACTTGTTTCCGCGTCTGTTCGTAAGAAGAAAAAAAACCCACAAAATCAACAACGTACCCCGCATAAAATACAAAGATCCGCCCGGTCTTGTGGTCAACACAATAAAGATCGTCCTCGTCACGTGACCTCGTCCATCACCACGGGTCTTCACTAAACGGACTCGTAAATGTCTTGCTCTGGAACCTTCACACTCACATTTCACGGACGGGGGCCAGACGCCTGGCTGAGAGATTCAAGGCTGGGCCCACACATGAAAAGAACGGTGTGACCCTTTCAGACACCGCCCACTCTCTCTCACATAGCAGGTTGGATTTCTAGACTCGAGCAAAAAAACAAACGACACAAAAAACTCTATCCGAGAGCAACGTTCCCTCTAAGGCAGTGATGCCACGCGTGCCACAGACGGCACGCACAGCCTCATCAGCCGGCACGCAACTAAAATATTACTTCCTTGATCAAAACACTTTGCTGGCACTTTGTGTTGGCATTTTGCTATATATAAGTAGGTTTTAGTTAAATTTTGGGCACGCGGCCTCAAAAAGGTTTGCCATCACTGCTCTAAGGTTTTTTGTTCAGTGTGGTAAGTATTTTTAAAAGAAAACAAAAAACAACAAAAAAAACAAAACTCTTGTTCAAAGTTGCACAGCATCTATTTCTTTTTGTTTTTGTTTTTGTTTTTGCAATATTTTACTAAATTTGCCGCGCGGTAACTCTAAACTGCTGCGCGGGGTTGATCAGATTCCTGTGCAGCTTAAAGGGTTAATTGCCAGTGAGATATGCGGTGTCTTTGACTTCTTGTATAGCCCGGGTGGGTGGGGGTCGACTATTTTACATGGCAAACAATTTTAAATAAAATAAAATTGTGCACACATTTCGAGTATAAAGTTAACAATAAACAAGTTTGTTTACTTCCATCTAACCACTTTTAATGTGTGTATCTATATAAGTTTAAATAGGCAGATTAGCAGAAAAGAGAGGTGGAAACATTAATTGGTAGACACCAAATCGTGAACAAATAAAATGTTGTAGTTTAGATGTAGTTTTTTAAAAAAAAACTCTACATGGATCATTTACTGAGTTATCAAAACATTTAGCGATTTGAATTTGACATTTTGAATTTATATTACTTTGATGAAAGATTTCTTGTAGGAGTGCTTTACTGAAATATTGCACATTTAATCAGTACTGCATTTAAAGATTGAACATCTGGTGCATGTATTGAGTACTTCACTGTAAGACTGAACAACTGGTGAGCACTTCACTGGAATATTGAACATCTGGTGAAAGGTTTAATCTCAGTTCTATTAAAGAGTTATTTCTTTATTTGGGTTGAAGGATCTAGACTGTCATCTTATAATGGAGTACTCAAGAGGAAAAAAGTAGGAAAGAAAAACTGAGTACGAGAAGGGGAGAGTAGTGACTGGCGTGAAGGTCAGCCTTACAGAGTGATGACAAGGGCAGGCATGTGACCAAACAACTCGTCGCTGTGTTAACGAGCGAGCGGTGTTTGCGAGGTACATCCAGGATTGCCATATTGGCCTTTTTAAGGCCAAATTCGGAAAATTTGGCCTTTTTTAAGAGGGTTTGGCCTCAAATTATTTTTGGCCTTTTTCTTTAAAAAAATAAATATATATATATATATATATATATATTTAATATATATAAAAATAATCTTTATCACAAAAAAAATTTAAAAATTCGCCAATAAGTCAATAGCCTTATTAATTATTTTCTATTTTTGAATAGCTTACGTGTATGTTAGACATGAAAAAGTTTTTTTAAAGTTTAATGAAGAGGCTATTAAGACAAAGCCAGATACAGAATGCAGCTCACACTTTTAGACGCTATTGTTAGAGTCAGGGCTGAGCTTTTGTTTACAAATAAGTGCAGTAAGGACTTTGTCATGTCACCAAGAATGCTTGATGACTTGACATCTGATAAAGATTTATAATAATACTGCACATTGCAGTCATTAGGGAAGGATGACCTGAAGCTTTTCTTTCAAATTTGTTTGTTAGTATCATAGTATATTTATTTTGTGAGTACAACCATACATACGAACAGTGGCATTTACACATTTATTATCCTTTTTCTTCTGGTTTTACCTTCATTTTAAATAGTTAACTAATTTTCAGCCGTTATGAGCCGTCCATAAATGACGTCACGCAATTTTGGCAGATTTTTCAATGTATTTTCACCCCCCCCCACGCCTCGTCACACATAATCAAGAGCTAGACCCTTTCCAATATGACGTCACAGTTCTTAAAAGCACCCTCCTCCTTGTCATACATCGCCACAAATCCCACCCCCTAGGTGCGTGATGTCATTTTTGTTTACATTTTTCATATAACATAAGTTTGGTCTTTTTTGGCAGGCAGTTTGGCCTTTTCCCCCAAATTACAATCTGGCAACCCTGGGTACATCATTCACAGACAACGGCATAGCTTGATGTGATGGTATATCTAGAGGTGATGGTATATCTAGATTTGATGGTATAGCTTTAGTTGATGGTATAGCGAGAGTTGATGGTATAGCTTGAGTTGATGGTATAGCTAGAGTTGATGGTATAGCTTTAGTTGATGGTATAGCTAGAGTTGATGGTATAGCTAGAGTTGAAGGTGAAGCACGACGATGGGGTTGGGAAATGATTTCAGGGGAATAAAAGTAAGGAGGGGTTTTTAAAATGTATATAAATGTTGTGAAAACCTAAATTAAATGTTCGTCCATCTACACACGCCTTAGACTTAGATCTCTATGTTAATTTATTCCCGTTTGTATGTTGTGTAGTCCACACGTAGCAAATGGACCAAATCCGGGCTATGTCAGGGTAATCGGGCCGTCTGTGTGTTGTGTGGCCACACGTACCCCATGGACACTATGTCAGGGTAGTCGGGCCGTCAGTATGTTGTGTGGCCACAAGTACCCCATGGACCCAATGTCAGGGTAGAACGGGCCGTCTGTATGTTGTGTGGCCACAAGTACCCCTGGACCCAATGTCGGGGTAGAACGCGCCGTCTGTATGTTGTGTGGCCACAAGTACCCCTGGACCCAATGTCTGGGTAGAACGCGCCGTCTGTATGTTGTGTGGCCACAAGTACCCCATGGACCCAATGTCGTTGAAGAACGGGCCGTCTGTATGCTGTGTGGCAACACATATCCCATGGACCCAATGTCAGGGTGAACGGGCCGTCTGTATGTTGTGTGGCAACACATATCCCATGGACCAATGTCGGGGTAGTCGGGCCGTCTGTAGGTTGTGACGCCACACGTACCCCATGGACCAAATGTCAGGGTAGAACGGGCCGTCTGTATGTTGTGTGGCAACACATATCCCATGGACCCAATGTCAGGGTGAACGGGCCGTCTGTATGTTGTGTGGCCACAAGTACCCCATGGGCCCAATGTCGGGGTAGAACGGGCCGTCTGTATGTTGTGTGGCCACAAGTACCCCATGGACCCAATGTCAGGGTAGAACGGGCCGTCTGAAGTGTTCAGGTTAAACGTCCTGATTGTATCGGTTCAAAGGTTAATCACGCTCATATCCGGTCCACGATATTCTGGGATTTCGACTAAGGTGCTTAGCGTGCCAGTCACGTGGTTATAGTTAGCATCAGGTCTGGTGGTGGTGCGGCGGGGGTGGCGGGGGAGGGTGGAATGGGGTTGGATTACCGACGGCCACTTAAGTCACGTCAATTTAGTGGATGATCCAGGACAGAAGGGGGTGGGGTGGGGGGTAGACCTACCGGGTTTAAGTTATTTCCATGTTTACACTCAGATATGAGGTCAAGTTAGGAGTAGTTAGGACACTACGGTCAGGTCAAGGTTTAGAATGTTATGGGGGTGTGGGTGGTTAGGACGCGTATTTTTAGTAGATTTTTGTGGGAAGTATGGATGTTTGACGTCATGTATGGATGTTTGACGTCATGTATGGATGTTTGACGTCATGTATGGACGTTTGACGTTATGTTTGGATGTTTGACGTCATGTATGAATGTTTGACGTCATGTATGGATGTTTGACGTCATGTATGGATGTTTGACATCATGTATGGATATTTGAAGTCATGTATTAATGTTTGACGTTATGTATGAATGTTTGACGTCATGTATGGATGTTTAACGTCATGTTTGGATGTTTGACGTCATGTATGAATGTTTGACGTCATGTATGAATGTTTGATGTCATGTATGGATGTTTAACGTCATGTTTGGATGTTTGACGTCATGTATGAATGTTTGACGTCATGTATGGATGTTTGACGTCATGTATGGATGTTTAATGTCATGTATGGATGTTTGACGTCATGTATAAATGTTTGACGTCATGTATGGATGTTTGACGTCATGTATAAATGTTTGACGTCATGTATGGATGTTTGACGTCATGTATGGATGTTCGACTTCATGTATAAATGTTTGACGTCATGTAAGGATGTTTGACGTCATGTATGGATGTTTGACGCTATGTATGGATGTTTGACGTCATGTATAAATATTTGACGTCATGTATTGATGTTTGACGTTATGTATGAATGTTTGACGTCATGTATGGATGTTTGACGTCATGTATGGATGTTTGACGCCATGTATGGATCTTTGACGTCAAGTAAGGATGTTTGACGTCATTTTTTAAATATTTTACGTCATGTTTGGATAATTTAGAGATTGAGAAATACGTGGGAAATTTTTCTTTTCAAACGAAAATTGTCTGAATGCTTAGACTCTAAGACTCTTAAAATCGGAAGTTGTTTGAAATGAAATAGATCAAATTCATGCTTTTTTTTATCAAAGGTCTGTTCTCCTAAAAAAAATATCATTAAATTATATAGACATCTCCATTATATCACTGAATTTAAAAAACTTTGTTCCAACAGTTTCCCTTACATCCAACATATTTCGACACTCTTAAAAGAACGAAGCGATGATGGTAAGCAGACAGAGGGCATATCATTTAAATTTATTTGAGGATGGTAACAGCCCATTATAATGGAATATTTTCCCTCCACCTACAGGATTCTCTTGTCTATGCAGAAAGAAATGGAGTCAATATTTATAGAGATTGAAGAACTATGACGACATACAGAGAGCAAGCGTAGGATATATAATGTTGGTGTGTGATTTTTGAAACTTGATAATTCTTCCAAAAGGGCCGTCCATAAAGTACGTCACGCTCCAGTGGGAGGGGGAGGGGTGTAAGAAAGTGTGACAGGAGGAGGGGGTCGGCCATGTGTGACGTCACGATGTTTTATATTAAATTTTAATAGTTTTGTTAAGAAATTTTTTATTTTTGTTCGAAAGTGTGACGTACTTTTGGGGGGTGGGGTGGGGGTTCCGAGATTTGTGACAGTTTGGGAGGAGGGGGAGGGAGGGTAAAAATGGTCACAAAATAGCGTGACGTACTTTATGGACGGCCCCAAACAGGCCATAAATTTTTTTTTATTGGTCCCTACATTCCCATCGTTATCACAATTTGTTACAATTGTCTTTTGACTTGAGTTTTATCCAGATCCACATAAGGCCAGATAGTGGATATTCAAAATAATACTACATAATAACCCTTTTTTTTTACCAAAGTAAAAAATGACCATTAAGATGGAAATCGATATTGTCCACGATCGATTTCATTTTCTCATTTGCAATAAATACAAAAACATTCTATGCAATCTTACTCTGCCCCTGAGCAAATAAGTTCTAACAAATATTTGTATTTCTGGCTGTTGGATTTCCCATCAAAACATCGCAGCTAAGTTAGTATTTTATTTTGTTTCACTTATTAGTTTTTGTTTGTTGTTTTTTTCGTTCGTTGAGGAAGGCTTTTTGCCTAAACTGCCCTAAACGCTCGTTGTTTTGTGACGTCCTGTCAGGCGTACGTGTACCCTGTTAAAGTTACATTTGTATTCGTACGTATGTTCAAACCTTTCGCTGGTCTGTTTGTGACTGTAAGCCGTCATTGTGTAGCAGCGTAGCCCAGTGGTATTTACGATGGCTCCTTGCTGTACCGACAGAGGATGAAATCAAAGCTTACGTGTGTACGATTCGACCGATAGCATCATCGAGACATTGCGGTGTGATTACTTAGTCCGACCGCAAGAAGGGGGGGGGGAGTTGAAAGGTTGGTAGTGGGGGCGGTTGTGGGGGGAGGCCACCCTGGGTGCCCGAGAGATCTAACTCGGAAGCCCCCCTTGGGTTATCCTGTGCGCTTGTAATAATATTTTCAACTGGTCCAGACCGCCATCGGATGTTTTAGTCGCTTCCGCCCCACCCCCTACATTTCCCTTTTCGAGATAGGGGTGGGGAGAGGGGCGATGCAGACTCAAAGCCTCGTTATGAAAATAAAAGTCTGGTCAGTTGAAAGGAGTTTTCTGGGCATTCCCTTAAGGGGCGACTAGCAAAGTTTGAAAGATGTTCAGCTCTTCTGTGTCAAGATATTAGATAAAAAGTGTTTAAAGAAAACGCAAATACAACCGTACAATTCTTCTAGCTGACGGAACATTCCCCTCTTTCTCTCCTCAGTTTTTGATTGGCTGCTATTTTTAGAGCTTCCGCGTGGCTTGTTTTCAAGGATATGTACTGACAATATTTTTCAAACTTGTCCATCAACGAGGAAACTGAAATCGGAGAGACAATAAGAATAATTTCCCCTTACATTTCACAATTTTTATTGCTCACCCCATTGTTCCCTACCCCATCCCCAACTATTATATTTCACAGCATTCTACGTAAAAAAAAATTTAAAACATTAACATAAGGAAAGGGAAAGAAACATACATTCCCTAGTTCTTTCACAACGAATTAACAACAATGTATAATCCATATTTTTTTAAATATTTATTTTTGTTCGTTAAAAAAAAATTTTAAACAAACAAGGCACATTTATAAAACTTACACCGCAGATAGTTAGATTGCTCAATTCATCACATATACCCTAGAAACAAATTTATAGCAGACGATGAAATGTAAGAAAATAGTCGAAGAGTATATGTAAAAAATATAATAATGTATAACTTCACACGCTGAAGTCCCGAAAGGGCAGGACCCGCAAGTGTAAACAGAAGGGTCCGCCTCTGACTTAGCAATCGCAAACACTATTTACCAGGGCATCGCAGTAACACAGCCGGGTGAGGGTGTGGGGGGATCCTCATAGTCTAACAACGTATTAAGACAGATTAAATACTTGACTTCTAACAAATCGCCAGATAAACTGCGTCAGGTGAAAATGGCGGCCACTGCCGCTGAGTTGCTCAAGCTCCAATTAATTTGTGTTTGGCTTGGGAGCGCCATCTGCTGGAGTTCAATCACCGGTGACTAGATTGTGTTGACTAACGCCGCCATTACATCAGTGATGAGTTAACGCAATGGTGTCGCGTGAGTGACCTAGATTTCAGGGACCTGAATACCAAAACTGAGCAACAGACGCGATCACCTGCCACAGGCATCAAACACAGATGTGTGTGAGTGTGTGTGTGGGGGGGGGGAGGAGATGGGGTGTTAGGTGTGGGTGGGTTAAGAATCAAGAAAGGGGGGGGGGCGATTTTTAGGTGAGGGTTATTCCAAAACTACCTTAGGTTCCCACCATTCACCTGCGAGTTCGAACCTGACATTGCAGAAGTCAATGGTTCTGACGATATTACGTCACTGATCCGGGCTTGGAGTTGGAGGAGAATTTGGTATCAATTCCATGGTATCAATCACATGTCCCTGGTATCAAGCTAATGTCTTTGGTATAAATATCATGCCCCTGGTATCAAGCTAATGTCTTTGGTATAAATATCATGCCCCTGGTATCAAGCTAATGTCTTTGGTATACATATCATGCCCCTGGTATCAAGCTAATGTCTTTGGTATAAATATCATGCCCCTGGTATCAAGCTAATGTCTTTGGTATAAATATCATGCCCCTGGTATCAAGCTAATGTCTTTGGTATAAATATCATGCCCCTGGTATCAAGCTAATGTCTTTGGTATAAATATCATGCCCCTGGTATCAAGCTAATGTCTTTGGTATAAATACCATGCCCATGGTGCCAACCCCTAACACCGACTCACCATAAAAGTCTACGTGAGATCCTGTTAAAGCTCGCTTGGATAAATAGTTAATAAGTTAATAGCATGAGTTCAATCAGCGAACGTGTGGACATACAATTGATGTATCTTACTTCAAGGTGTTCGTGATATTTTAGACTTAGTTTTGGGTCGACTCCAGCCAATGAACATGAAACATTTTCAAACAACGCGATCTTTAAAATATAAAGAACAGGGCTGACTTTGTTAAAAGTATCGTTGGCAATCTCTATGCAACTTATTGCGAGTGCGTCCAAGTCATATCTTGGAGGTACTGCACCGAACTGAATCGAAGAGGATATATGTTGTTTTGTTGTTGTCGTTTTGTTGGTGTTTTGTGTCTGTGCCCCCATGAAAACACGTGTATTGTTTACTTCTCGTAGTTTGTGCCGTAATAGAAACATTCATGTTTTTTTTGTTCTTGTGACGTAATAAGAACATATGTGTTTGCTAAGTTTTTGTAGTTTGTGCCGTAATAAGAACGGGTTTGTTTGTTTAGTTCTTGAAGTTTGTGCCGTAACAAGAACATGTGTGTTTGTTTAGTTCTTGTAGTTTGTGACGTAATAAGAACAGATATGCTGGTCTAGTTGTTATACTTTGTCCCGTATGAACAGCAAATTTATAGATATCGTTTTTGTAGTTTGTGCCGTAATAAGAACATGTGTGTTTGTTTAGTGCTTGTAGTTTATGCACACATACACACACATATACACACACAAAGAAAGAAATTAAGGAAATGAAGACACGCAAATAAACGGCAAGGCAGCTCTTAAAGTAAAGAAAAATATATCAGTTATCTGAGAATTATTGTTTCAAGCATTTTTTTTTGTCCCCTGCCAAAGTTCGGTAATTCACCCAAGCTGGCAACAGTTCGTGTTTCCCACAGCGGGGCAGCAGAGAGTTCATTCTCACCCTTCTTATCTCTCTCTTGCCCCTTGATCGTTTAAGTTGCATGTTTTGAACAGAATTATCTCCCGTTAACTTGCTCATGACTCGGTTCATGTGAGTTTTTCCCTGCCTCAATCTAACCGCCCACTGGATATAAAAAAAAATATAAAAAAAGAAACTATTAGCTTACTTCATTTCGTCTGCAAAATCTTTTTCAAACATATTATGATTCAGTGATTCTCAAGCAGTGTGGATCTGGTGTGTAAAGGAAGAGTGAAAATTCCAAAAGTTTTTTTTCTTGGCATTCAGGTAAAATTATGGCTGAGAATCGAAGACCTGATTTTTGAGTAACGATATTTTTTTTAATAAACAAATTGTTATATAACATAATACATCATCTGCCAGTGTAAAGCCGCTAGCAAGTCGGTAAACAAAAACAAGACGCTAACTTGTTGGTACGTTTATTTCAAAGCGTTTGCCTGTTTTTCTTTATATCATTTTTATTCTCCAGTAAATGGTTGGCGAGAACTTCTACAAGATGTCAATGTCCGTTTGGGTTTAGTCTTATCCTAGCCGACGATCCAAGGCGTTGAGTATTAGCTGGAAGAGAACCCATGGGTGTAAAAATAAATTTTAAAAAAAAAGGTTTCAGAACGTAATTCTTGACAGGCGCGGTGAGGACAAAACTTGGCGCTTCCGTCCCAGCCCGACGAAGATCTCCGCGCACTTCGCCCTGAAGTTTGACCCCATCGCGAAGTAGATGAAGAAGTTCAGCGATGACGTCACGAAGTCGAGCGTGAGCACCACGGTGGCGTACACGAGGTACACGTTGTTGTACTTCCGGCCGACGAAGAACCCGGGTTCTGCGAATCGCGCGAAGCTGATGGCGATGCGCGGCAGCACGTTGATGACGTAAAGGACGACGATCAAGAAGAGCATCCGCACGAGCTGAACGTCTCGTCTGCTCAGCCGATATTTGCTCTTTGGGAATTTGAATGTATTATCCGCGTCTTCGCGGATGGCGGATTTGAGAGGAAATTTTCTTTTCTTGGGTTCACGCTCAGCTGAAATTCTTGAGCTGCAACTGGAAACATCGCCCGGTAGGCTAAAGTTGGATCGGAATTTCCCGATTTGTCTCATGCGCAGAACAATGAGCACCGTGCCGCACATGATGACAGAGAACGTGAGGACGGGCCAGAAGATGGAGATGACGTTGATGTAGCTCAGGAGTGTCGGCGTCCCCTTGAAAAACTCCGTCGTTCCGTACCCGGCGACGGTCCGGTTCAGCTTGAGGTCAAAGGTCAGATAAACTTCAAAAGTGATCAGCACGTGAAAGTACGTGACCATGACGACGACGGTCAGCGTCAGCAAGGTCCAGTAGGTCAGTCGGAGGGTGAAAATAAATTTCACTTTGAGTGGCAGGGCGACGCACGCCGCGCGCTCGATGGTGACGTAAGTGGTGTAGACGTTGACCAAACTTCCGGCGACAGTCTGGAGGTGGATGTTGGGAATGTAGGTCAGGTCCTCCCAGAAGTCAGCAGCGGAAACGTCGAAACATTGGAGTATACCGTACAATCTGTTTGGTGAATGTTGTAAAACTGGTTATCAACTACATTCATTTTAAAATATTTATAATTGGCATTGCTTGGTGATAACTGTTTTCCTTTTGCCACATTGACTACTGATCTAAAGGGCACGTCACCCTTTGAGCAACTGTACTGTGATTAAGGCTTAAGGGTCACCGACAAATGGAGCATGAGTATTGGGTCACAGACCCGTATTAAGGCCATCGGACTTTGTCCCATTGTGACAAAGGTTATAATAGGAACAAAGGTATATCTTAGAGAACAGCTTTACGGGGAAAGTATCGACCGAAAACTGTCGAGGCAAAATTGGAAGGTCAAATAAAAAAATTTATAATCTCCTATATATAGATAGATAAATTATATCAATAGGTGAGCTATAAGTAAATTAGAAGACCCTCTTGTAAGAAACTTGTAAACGCTCTCATGCACATCAAGTGAGAATCCAAGAGGTAACTAAAGAATGAAAAGAAGTTTGAAATCGAGTTTAGTTTATTTACAAATAAAAACGAGCAGGCGTGTGAAGCCAACTATTCTTGATTAGCCCCATACGGTGGCGGTGATGACGAGAGAATGGCACAAAGGAACAAATGAAGTTAACGGGGGTAATGGCGGGGCTAAATGAATGCATTGTTTATCTCGAGACGGAGACAGGTGAGAGAGAAAAGTGTTGGAGATTGGATAAGAGGGTGGGGAGTGGGTGCTGGGGGTGGGGGGGAATGAGACAGTGTTTCGTCCCCCACCCTCGACACCCCCACCTTCTTATCCAATCTCCAACACTTTCCCTGGAAGCATTTGCCTGTCTCAGACACCGTTAAGAACTACTTAGGACAGCTAACGTGTTCCGTAATGGGCCCCGTGTTAACATCCTTAATGATTCCAAGTACGTCAAGGTGCGAGGGGGTTCATCCTGAACCCTCTGTCTAGTGCTATCCGTAATGGGCCCCATGTTCCGTAATGGGCCCCCTGTTCCGTAATGGGCCCCGTGTTAACATCCTTAATGATTCCAAGTACGTCAAGTTGCGAGGAGGTTCATCCTGAACCCTCTGTCTAGTGCTGTCCGTAATGGGCCCCGTGTTCCGTAATGGGCCCCGTGTTAACATCCTTCATGATCCCAAGTACGTCAAGTTGCGAGGAGGTTCATCCTGAACCCTCTGTCTAGTGCTGTCCGTAATGGGCCCCGTGTTCCGTAATGGGCCCCGTGTTCCGTAATGGGCCCCGTGTTCCGTAATGGGCCCCGTGTTCCGTAATGGGCCCCGTGTTCCGTAATGGGCCCCGTGTTAACATCCTTAATGAGTCCAAGTACGTCAAGGTGCGAGGGGGTTCATCCTGAACCCTCTGTCTAGTCCTTGAGTTTTACAAGCAATAATCGATTCTGTGTTTTTTGAAAAATATCTTTCCTAAAGAAGATTTTAATGAATTATAATTATGTTGGTGACCCGTCAAAACGGCCCCGGACAAAACGGCCCCGACAAAACGGCCCCGGTCAAAACGGCCCCGGTCAAAACGGCCCCAGACAAATTGTTAACATTTTTCAATAAAAAAAATTATATTTTTTTTCACTTTAAGCTTTTGTCAACTTTTTCACCCTTACATAAAGTGGTAAAATTGTAAAATTATTTCTTGTGATGTTATTATATTGTTTTTCTAGTCAACAAACAGCCGCGATTGGTACCATTTCGCGTAAAGGCTATTAAATTCACTATTGTGATGTCATTATTATTGTTTATTATTAGCAAAACCTGACACTGAATAGGTGAGTAAAAATACGAATTTAATTTTTTATTGGACATTTTACTTTTACTCCATCTATTAGTCCGGGGCCGTTATGTCGGGGCCGTTATGTCGGGGCCGTTATGTCGGGGCCGTTATGTCGGGGCCGTTATGTCGGGGCCGTTATGTCGGGGCCGTTTTGACCGGGGCCGTTTTGTCGGTGAACCAATTATGTTAGTTTTATTATCTAATACATACATTTTTTATAGATTTTTAAGATACACATAGTAATGGTAGCGTATCTGATCACACCGTGGCCTGGGCACTAAATTGTGCGTGTGACTATTGCGGGGTGGGGGGGGGGAGGGCGCACTGAACTTATCTGATACTTTTTAAATAACCGCTTCCGGTCTGAGAATAAGGTCATCTTCAGCATAACCTTCTCGTTGGAACAGGTGGGACTGCTTTCAAACCGGCCTCGAGACACTGGTGACCCGTTTGAATACAACAATAATCCAATATACTATAGACTATACTGAGTTACGTCATCTTAATGAAACGATCTCATTTGTGTCTCACGCAATCATTGTGATGTCGGGGAAAAGGGGAAATGCTTTCAGAGGAAGGCAGACTGGTTTCAAATAATGAGTTACATTTGTTACAGTAAAAGTTTGTAGTGCATAGAATTCATAGATCTTCGATGAATGTATGAGGTTTCTTTGGATAGAATGTCATAATTTCTTGGCAGAGAATTTCAGAGATCCCTGTCATAAAGTTGCACAGATTCTTGAAATAGAATATCATGTATTTTGTTACAGTATGCCATAGATTCTCGTCATAGAAATTTCATTGATTCATTGTCAACGAAGTACATCAACTTTAGTCATAGAATGTCATCGATTTTTGTAATAGAAAGTATACACTTTAACTGAAATTTGGAAATGTTAAAAATGGCATTAAAATTAAAGGAATTTTATAAATCCCTATAGACTTTGTCTTGCAGAGGTCTAGCGAATTGAATTAAGAAAAGTTATTGTTAAAATAATGATGTTACCATTAAATATAAAATGCAAAATATTGTTTGTTTTTCAATTGCATGTTTACACATGTTCTTAATGAATTCTTGCCCAACTCAAGTAGAATTATCTCCTACCATTGATATGATATTAGTTTGGGATTATTCCAACGCTAACATTCTAAATGATTGGACACATATTAAAATTGTCCACGTTGAAGTCCCGCGGTAGCCAAAGTCCCGTTACAATGCAATGGAATCAGGGTCTTGTAAACATGCACTTGGCATGTATATACGTTGAGTGCGCTTTACTGAAATAACTGGCTCATCAAAAACCGGGCCGATCATTGCCGTGTAAAAATGTGCTTTTCATGTTGGTGTCAAGATGTACTTCTCATGCTTGTGTCAAGATATACTTCTCATGCTGGTGTTAAGATGTGCTTTTCATGTTGGTGTCAAGATGTGCTTCTCATGCTGGTTACAAGATGTACTTTTCATGTTGATGTCAAGATGTGCTTCTCATGTTGGTGTCAAGATGTGCTTCTCATGTTGGTGTCAAGATGTGCTTGTCATGCTGGTGTCAAGATGTACTTCTCATGTTAGTGTCAAAATGTGCTTCTCATGATTGTGTCAAGATGTGCTTCTCATGCTTGTGTCAAGATATACTTCTCATGCTGGTGTCAAGATGTGCTTCTCATGTTGGTGTCAAAATGTGCTTCTCATGATTGTGTCAAGATGTGCTTCTCATGCTGGTGTTAAGATGTGCTTTTCATGTTGGTGTCAAGATGTAATTCTCATGCTTGTGTCAAGATATACTTCTCATGCTGGTGTCAAAATGTGCTTCTCATGATTGTGTCAAGATGTGCTTCTCATGTTGGTGTCAAAATGTGCTTCTCATGATTGTGTCAAGATGTGCTTCTCGTGCTGGTGTTAAGATGTGCTTCTCATGTTGGTGTCAAGATGTAATTCTCATGCTTGTGTCAAGATATACTTCTCATGCTGGTGTTAAGATGTGCTTTTCATGTTGGTGTCAAGATGTACTTCTCATGTTGGTGTCAAGATGTAATTCTCATGCTTGTGTCAAGATATACTTCTCATGCTGGTGTCAAGATGTGCTTCTCATGGTGGTGTCAAGATATACTTCTCATGTTGGTGTCAAGATGTGATTCTCGTGTTGGTGTCAAGATGTACTTCTCATGTTGGTGTCAAGATGTGCTTCTCATGCTGGTGTCAAGATTTGCTTCTCATGTTGATGTCAAGATGTGCTTCTCATGCTGGTGTCAAGATGTACTTCTCATGTTGGTGTCAAGATGTGCTTCTCATTTTGGTGTCAAGATGTGCTTCTCATGCTGGTGTCAAGATTTGCTTCTCATGCTGGTGTCAAGATTTGCTTCTCATGTTGGTGTCAAGATGTGCTTCTCATGCTGGTTACAAGATGTACTTTTCATGTTGATGTCAAGATGTACTTTTCATGTTGATGTCAAGATGTACTTCTCATGCTGGTGTCAAGATGCGCTTCTCAAGCTGATATCCATGTGTCTCTTTTTGGATGTCAAATCTTCGGTTAAAAATCAATATCTACCTTAGAACAAATTTTACAGAATGCCACATGGGAAGAAGGCTTAACAAGATTTTGTAGTCAGTTTCAGAATCTTCTTCAGAATATTTTTGCTACAGTACTTTAATTCTTTCAGCTCTTTCTACCATATAAGCTCAATTCTCTCAGCTCTTTCTACCATATCAGTTCAATTCTCTCAGCTCTTTCTACCATATCAGCTCAATTCTCTCAGCTCTTTCTACCATATCAGCTCAATTCTCTCAGCTCTTTCTACCATATAAGCTCAATTCTCTCAGCTCTTTCTACCATATCAGCTCAATTCTCTCAGCTCTTTCTACCATATCAGCTCAATTCTCTCAGCTCTTTCTACCATATAAGCTCAATTCTCTCAGCTCTTTCTACCATATCAGCTCAATTCTCTCAGCTCTTTCTACCATATCAGCTCAATTCTCTCAGCTCTTTCTACCATATCAGCTCAATTCTCTCAGCTCTTTCTACCATATCAGCTCAATTCTCTCAGCTCTTTCTACCATATCAGCTCAATTCTCTCAGCTCTTTCTACCATATCAGCTTGAACACTTTTGAACAGTTCATTAAAAGTATGCACGTTTCAAGTTCTACATCTCAACAAATTTTTCTTAGATCAACTTCATCACAAATGCTCATATAAACTAGACAATGATTTATTAGGAACATGTGTACCACCAAATGCCAGAATAAAATTGCTTGTTTTAAGAAGATTACTTTGTTATTCAAAATGCTATTGAAGTTTAGACTTCTGTCAAATATTATTTATCAAAATACTAACTTTTTAAACATATAAATACATCTTTAAAAATGTACGTTTAGTAATTAAATTTTTCATCTTTTTTTCTATTTTGTAATGTATTTTTTTTTAAATTTATTGTAATTTTTTGTGTCTAATCAATTTTAAATTTGTTGTTTATTTCGCCTAACTCCTGAAAGAAATTCGATAGAGTGCCCGGAAATTTTAGTGAAAGTATGAAATACATAAGCCATGACACCCATCTTTCCTATTGTTTGCCTGGATTTTACACCTTGTTACAGCATTAATAACAGTAAAAATGAATATGTAGTTGTACCTCGGGTTACGAACTTAATTCGTCCCTGAATCGTTTCGTAACCCGAAATGTTCGTAACCCGAGGTACCACTGCACAGTGGAGACACATAGAAACCGTTGACCTGCACAGCGATCCAAAAAAACATTTGAGCAGATCCATCACGGCAATGGCCGTAAGTGAGACCGTGGCGCTGTCCTTGAGGCCGTCGCTAACAAAGACCAACAGGCACAGAACATTGGTGAACACGCCAAAAGTGGCCAGGAGCCAGCTGATCCACAAGCCGAAGACGTGCTCGAAAACTGAACGGAACTCATCCGACACGAACATTGTCGTTTGTTTCGTTAGTCTGAGAGATTAACTTAGTGAGCCAGTGATGTTACTGTTAGCATTTGACTCTCAGATTCGAGTTCAACTTTAGTTGTGTTGGTTTAGTTAATCTTTCATCCTTGAAACTTTGGTCAGTCACATTACGACATTCTAGAGTTAGAGAGTCCAAACTTTATTTATTTTTTTCAAAATTCAAAATATAGTTGTCACGAATAAAAATAATACGAAGGTAAATATTGCACGTACATATTGTTGTATTTATTATTTAGAACTCCTTCAATGAAAGAAAAGTCAGTTGAATTTATAGAATTTCTAAAGTACATTTCATTTGTTTATTTGAGGGTTTTTTTAACACCCCCCCCCCTTTTTTTTGCTATCTTTTTAAATATACTCTACGCCCCCCCCCCACGCCCCACATTATAACGGAAATGTTTTAAAGTACGTCGTGGCCTAAACATACCAATTGTGATGGGCGTTTACCATTCAAGTTGTGGTTATAATTGTTCCCCCTTTCTGTCGCAGCTGTAATGTTTTAAGGTCGATACTGTGTAATGATATTATTAAAGGAAGTAGTCCGCTGACAAAAAAGTTGTTCTGTTTGATAATCTTCATTCACCATGAACCTTTTAATCACATAAACAGCATTGTTCCAGTGGTTATGACGGTATGCGTAAAATTACATACGTAAAATCGATGTTCACGTTATTGGCTGAGGTCACCGCAAAGTATTTCATTACACTATATGCGTCTCAATCTTTCAGATGAAGACTTCAAATGAAAGATGCATATGAATGTTATTAGAAATGAATTGCTTCTTTATTCGCCACTCTCTCGGTAACAGCACTTCAGAGGTACTTGTTGCTGTCGACCACGACCGAAGCTCTGAGAAAACCACCATGTCTTTAAGGGCGGGGCTGTGATCTATAGTTTCCAGCATCGCACAGATACTCTAATTAAGGTTCCAACAGTTTCTAAGCTGACTTACTTCTGTGGAACCGATGTTTAACGCGGAAACGAACAAGAAGTCGTGTAGATCAGCACGCTTAAACCTAACCGAATAACATTGTCACATTTTAAAACGTGTATCACGCACACAGTTTGGATTGAAGGGGTTCGTTATAGATGGTTTGACGAAAAAGTTACAAAGAATGCAATTTTCAGTCCGAAGGTCAAGAGGTCAAGTAAAATGCCAAACTCAAGTCTCGGTAAATATTTGGTTCATTTATTCCTAGGCATAGTCATAGAAAGGACAGACATGCAGTCTCTGTTTCTATTTGAAAATCTCAGTAAAAAATCCGGTTCACAACACCAGGATGGAACGCGACTCTAACATGAACTCAATAGACTTGCCTGACACATGTGGCGCCACGGGTTTCATTTTTTAAAAATGACATGTGTGATTTTCACTGAAACAAGTTGTAGTCACATGACAGCCCCGTAACCCTTGGTATTCATTGCAAATTTTAAAGCTCTAAGCCAGAGGCGTCACTAGGGTTGGTGTCACCCGGGGTGGCAGATCATGGTGTCACCCCCTAACGACTTAACCCATAGAACTCCTCCGAGTCCTCCAGTGCCAAATAACGGGAACATACATAATTTTACATTTTGGTGTCATCCCCATGATGGTGTCACCCGGGGCGGCCAGCTCCTTCCGCACCCCCCTAGTGAACCACTGCTCTAAGCTCTTGAATAAAAAGTAAATTTATTTTAAAAAGTATCCTCTCCTTCACATTAAGTTCATAATTACTTCTTGAAGCTTCTCAGTTCTTGGGAATTGCGTTTATACATTTGAAATGTCTGTGCACTGTTCGAGCTTGCACATGCAACTACTCCTGAACCATACCTGATAGAGGGTTTGGGTCTTTTGCAAATATGCTAAAAAGGTCCCAAGGATGTGCAACGGCCGAAAAATACCGAAAAGGTTTACTGGATTTCCTAGAAAATCCACACTAAAAAACCGAAAAATATCAGTATTTTGTCAATTTCTCGCGAACCATAACATCTATCGGGTTGACACAAACGCCAAACAATAGGTAATAATATTTAGAACAATGTTGGAGTAGGAATTTAGGTACCATCGTCGTTCCTTCGACTCCCGTAATTTTAGAAATCAATTTGTAGAAAGCAATTGTTTTGTATAGTTTCAGAATTATTGATTTGAAATGACTTTTAATGTAATCTAGAAAGATAGTTAATGGGGTTTTCCCGCTTTGTGAATGCTAATGTTAGATTGTTGTGTGGTGCGCATTATATTGACACATTCTCGGTGTGATGTAGCGTGACGGGATATGACATCATATTGTGTTTAGTTTCAGAATTACTTATTTGAATCAACTTTTAATGTAATCTAGAATGATTTCCCTTGAATAACAAAAATCGGAAATTCTTTGTTGGAAATAGCGTTTAAATACTCATTCGAGTTTTTATTACCTGTTTTGTTTTAAAAGTTTGTTACTTTCTGATATTGTTTATTTCTTTTACAGGCGTCCAGAGAAGCCCACGTCTGCTAGGTAAGGTCAGTAAGATTGGATAATGTCATCTTTACGTTATCCTAACCTTGATAAGTATTGTATTGAGGATGAGAAAGCCAGACCACATTAAACCGGCTCTTAGGGATATACACTGACTTCAGGTGGCTAAAAGAAAAGAAGGATAAGACGCTGCCACCATCTTATAGCTGTATGGACAGATCAGCGCCGCAGTATTTGAAGGAATTAACATCGGAAAATGTATCTATGACGAGGCTGCGTTCTTATACGCTGTTTCTCGTGGAATTTCCCGGAGTATATCGACACAGGAGTAAGGCGCTCCTTTGAATCTGAAGCACCAAAATTTTGGAACAGTCGTCCGAAACTTTCGAAAGAGTGTGAAAACAAAGAATTTTTTTTTAAAAATAGGATACCTTTTATTTGATAGAATTTGGGGACATCAAAGCGAGCGCAAAGAGCATGCAAGTCTGACATGGATGGAGGTAGCGCTACAGAAGAAAAAATTTCACTCATTCAAACAAGTGTCACATGATTCACTTACCTGGATCATGGAATGGCACGAGGACGTAGTTGTGCAGTGGTTTCTCCCGTCTGCTGAGGGCGTCCTGCAGGATCTCTGCCGCCCCCTTGATGACCTGCACCAGGTCGTCATACATTGAGCCCGTGATGTCAAACACGAAGGCGAGTGACGCCCCTTGTGAGTCCGGGTCCAAATGTTCCTGCGTCAGGGCCGGCGCCACGAGACACGCGAACACAAGCGTCATGGAAATAACCTTGACCGTAGTCGACCTAGAGACTGCCTTACACTTGCAAAGTGACTTGTGATCGTTTGTAACGCGCGTGCCGGGGTTCGCCATCTTGGATTTTGTATTTTGGTAGTGACTTATTGAAGAATGCATTGCTGCTTATTATACGTATGGTCGTTTTTATGCCAAAAAATTTAACATTATATTTATTATAAATCTGATTATTAATGGGGTTTTAAAAAAAAATCAAATAACTCTATAGAAACAGGCGATGACGTTGTTGTATATCTCAGAAACAGCGCGTTGAAGCAAGTCTCTGTTTTTAACTAATGATGAATAATCACAAGGAGGAAAAGTTTTCTTGAGCTGAAAATGGCTTCCACTTCCACCTCTTGGTAACTGTCTCTCAGCTACTGAAGACGGTACAACTCGGGTGAGGTTCTACTTAGCCATCATTCACATTGGTGACCTGGAAATATTTGTTTTAAAAAAAAACGTATGAATTTATGAAGTCATGAGTTCATGTTTTTAGTTTGCAACCTATGAGTGTAAGGGTTAAAGGATACAATAGTTCACATTCGTGCATATATTCAGTGCCATTAGCGTTTTATAGAAGACAGCGAGGAAGACAACAGTAAGAAAGAATAGAGACGTTGTAGGTTGAATGAGGCCAGGACAGCAGAAATATGAGGTGGGAAAAAGATACTATCTAGAGACCGCGTCAAGAGGGATGTTTGTCAGAGACGTCAAGTTCCTGGAGGAAACTAAGGGATAATGATGATGACGATTGAATATAAATTAGGTTTTAATCGATTCACCAACTAACTGAAGTTCAAAAAGATCATTGTACAAAACTGAAAGTGTCTTAATAAAAATCAGAAATAAGTGCACATCTCATGTACAGAGAAGTCTTAGCAACAATACTAGTCCACACCCTTGGGTGCAAAGCATATAAATCCATGGATTGCGGGAATTAATTTATATAAATTGGTCAAAATGTATCATTTTCTAGCGATCCATTAAACATGCTTTGAAGTTCTTGTTAAAAGCTCTGCGATCAAAAAGAAAGTTTTTCAATGGTTCAGTCTCATATTGACATTACGTAACCAATACGGAAACCACGAGATACAGGAAGTATAGTGACGCCTCACGCCGAGATTAGAGGCGCGCTGTTAGTTCTATGAAACGAAGGCTCAAAGACCGCCAGATGGCTCGCTTTCACTTGCGTCTCGCGCTCCTTCTGATGGATGGGATACTGCAGGTGCCAGAGAGGTTAAAGATAGATGAGATTAAGGCTGCCAAACGGTTAACGTCCAAATATTCGTTAATATAGTTTCTGTGTATTTATTTTGTATATTTTATAATGCGTCGTAAGGTGTTCCAACAGCTCAAAAGAGTATCTACTCTATCTTAACAGTTGCAGCCCAGGGGTCTTTCGCCTACGCAAGGGGCTGTGCTCTCGCAATGGATCCAGCTGCGTTATTATCCAGTATATTACTAAGTTATCTTTGTCTTGCTTCTACTTCTGGGGCTTCACAGGTCTAATTTCACCTAGAAGGGTAGGGTCCAAAGTCTAAGGGTATTGTCCAAAGTATAAGGGCATGGTCCAAAGTCAAAGGGTATGGTCCAAAGTCAAAGAGAATGGTCCAAAGTCTAAGGGTATTGTCCAAAGAATAAGGGTATGGTCCAAAGTCTAAGGGTATTGTCCAAAGTATAAGGGTATGGTCCAAAGCCTAAGGGAATGGTCCAAAGTCAAAGGGTAAAGTTCAAAGTCAAAGGGTATGGTCCAAAGTATAAGGGTGTTGTCCAAAGTCAAAGGGTATGGTCCAAAGTCTAAGTATATGGTCCAAAGTCAAAGGGTATGGTCCAAAGTCAAAGGGTATGGTCCAAAGTCAAAGGGTATGGTCCAAAGTCAAAGGGTATGGTCCAAAGTATAAGGGTATGGTCCAAAGTCAAAGGGTATGGTCCGAAGTCTAATTATATGGTCCAAAGTCAAAGGGTATGGTCCAAAGTCAAAGGGTATGGTCCAAAGTCAAAGGGTATGGTCCAAAGTCAAAGGATATGGTCCAAAGTCAAAAGGTATAGTCCAAAGTCAAAGGGTATGGTCCAAAGTCAAAGGGTATGGTCCAAAGTCAAAGGGTATTGTCCAAAGTATAAGGGTATGGTCCAAAGTCAAAGGGTATGGTCCAAAGTCTAAGTATATGGTCCAAAGTCTAAGGGTATGATCCAAAGTCAAAGGGTATGGTCCGAAGTCTAATTATATGGTCCAAAGTCAAAGGGTATGGTCCAAAGTCAAAGGGTATGGTCCAAAGTCAAAGGGTATGGTCCAAAGTCAAAGGGTATGGTTCAACGTCAAAGGATATGGTCCAAAGTCAAAAGGTATAGTCCAAAGTCAAAGGGTATGGTCCAAAGTCAAAGGGTATGGTCCAAAGTCAAAGGGTATGGTTCAAAGTCAAAGGGTATGGTCCAAAGTCAAAGGGTATGATCCAAAGTATAAGGGTATGGTCCAAAGTCAAAGGGTATGGTCCAAAGTATTAGGGTATGGTCCAAAGTCAAAGGGTATGGTCCACAGTTAAAGGATATGGTCCAAGTATAAGGGCATGGTCCAAAGTCTAAAGGTATGATCCAAAGTCTAAGATATAGTTTTCTTTCAAAGTGGTAATAACACCTTCCTCAGTCCAATCCACCAATTTCAACCATGGATGGCAACGGGCTCCTCCAGGTGAAATCGTGCGCATGCGCGCCGGGGTCGTCTCGGGTATATTCTAGTTCCGCCACCCCTAACCAGACGTGACACATTGAGGAAATGTGTGAACCATTACGGCTGGAGTGTGGAGAATTTGAGCGTTGGATGAGGCCAGGTGATGAATGGGATACAAGGGAGGCAATTCACTTCCTGACTGTAGAGTCGCAGCTGGACTGGAATTGAAGAAATGGATTACGGGAAGGGGGTGGGGGGAGATACATGGTATTATTCGGGGTGGTGTTAGTAAAACGTCCTTACAGGACAGGGATAAAGTAAAGGCTGGTTCAATTATCTTGGAACATTTGGAGAAGTTTTACAACATTTTTACGGACATCGGTACACACATCGGTAAAATAAGCTTACAATTCATCTGGAGGGTGAAAGTGAAACTCTTCTAATAGATTTAAAATCGGGATAGTTGATATTCAACATACAACAAAAACGAATGCGTGTTTTTATCAAATAAAATATCATCTACCGCCAGAAAATCCATGTTTAATACCTTCATCTTTACAACAAGAAAACCCACGTTTGATACCTTAGACTCAACCACTAAGAAAAAAATGCTTGGTACATTCAACTTTACAACCATAAAACCCATGTTTGATACCTTCAACTCTACCGCTAAAAAAACGTGCTTGATACATTCAACTTTAAAATCAGAAAACTCATGTTTTATACCTTCAGCTCTACCGCCAGAAAACCCATGCTTGATACTTTCAAATCTACCACCAGAAAAAACATGTTTGATACCTTAAACTCTACCGTCAATAATCCCATGTTTGATACCTTCAACTCTACCGTCAGAAAACCCATGTTTGATACTTTCAACTCTACCGCCAGAAAACCCATGTTTGATACCTTCAACTTCAACTCTACCGCCAAAAAACCCATGTTTGATACCTTCAACTTCAACTCTACCGCCAGAAAACACATGTTTGATACCTTCAACTTCAACTCTACCGCCAGAAAAACCCATGTTTGATACCATCAACTTCAACTCTACCGCCAGAAAACCCATGTTTGATACCTTCAACTTTAACGTCATTCAAATTGCTCGATGTCAAGATGTTAACAATGTCGAAATGTAGCCTTCAAATCTATGCTAAGATTTGCTATTTATTTAAGATGTTATCGTATTTTATGTTCCATTTTCTATAAAAAAAAATAACAAGGTTTATAGCAATGTCATCTCTGTTATACCAATGGATTTGTTATGATTTTTTAAATAAAAAATACGACAAGATTTTTATTGAATTGTTTACAATATCAAGGATCCTTTTGTGGTGTGTGCTGACGAGATCAATTTTTCAACCCGTGCATCTTACCAGGGGCGTAGCGCATAAACCATCAACACTGAAATTAAGTTTTAAAAACTCTCGAATTGAATCGAAAGGAAAGAATCCCTGATTTAAAAATCAAACATAAAATAATTTAGAATTGTTCCATGATCTAGGTCACATTAGCTCTGTGGTCAGTCATATACGTTTGTCTGGATCTATAATGAACTAGTTTCACTTCCATCGCCCACGTACACCTTTCCTTCACAAACTCCTCTCCCTCATTCCACTATCTCACTCCCTCCACTCACTCAATCATTCAATACAATCACTCACTCACTCACTAAATCACTCACTCACTCACTCACTCACTCACTCACTCACTCACTCACTCACTCACTCACTCACTCTATCACTCACTCACTCACTCACTCACTCTATCACTCACTCACTCACTCTACTCATTCATTCCATTCACACCATTCATGCTCAACTCCTAGAGCATATTGCATCAATATAGTATGTCTGTTACTTTAACACTGATCACGCACACACACACACAAATACGCACAAACACACACACACACACATCTCTAAGTACAGACACGTCAGATGTATTATGTAAATAATTGAAAACTGTGCTTTATCAAATCCACTCGTGGAAACCTGGCTCGGGCGGAAGTAAAACTGGGGGCGTCATAAAGCACATACGTATTATGACCTTCACCTTGACTCACAGACTCTTATGATTTTGGGAAGATATATCACCCCTTTAAATAAATTAGAAAAAACTCTTTCACTGTGTGTGTATTAGTCACCGTTACTGGAATGTCCTTGTTTCTAGCCATGATATTAATTATGAGATTTACCATCAAATTTTCTTTATCATTTGCAATGTCCTTCATCAAGAGATTCTTTGACTGACATTGTCTATGAGTCTTTGACTGAGATCGTCAATGAGTCTTTCTATAGTCTGCCTTTCTGTAGTCTGTCTTTCTATAGTCTGCCTTTCTGTAGTCTGTCTTTCTGTAGTCTGCCTTTCTATAGTCTTTCTTTCTATAGTCTTTCTTTTTCTAGTGTGTCTTTCTATAGTCTGTCTTTCTTTCTATAGTCTGTCTTTCTGTAGTCTGTCTTTCTGTAGTCTGTCTTTCTTTGTCTGCTGCAGTTAAAGAAATGCTAAATTATCTTTTTTTTTCCTTCAAATGCGGCCTTGATATAGGAACTATTTTCCTCTCTCTTTAAAGATATGTTAATTGTTTAACATTAAATAACAACTTGCAATGTAAATTGACTTTTTGAATTCCGTCTTTGGTATCATTCATATGTGTAGAGTGTAGAACAACGACGCTAACACCATTGCCTTGAAATATTCATTTTAAAATGGTTACGCTTCATTTTTAAATGTAAGGGTCAATAAATTAAATATCCCAGTATTCAGCATTATTCCTGCTAACGTTGATATTGTTGATATTGTTGATATTGTTGATATTGTTGATATTGTTGATATTGTTGATATTGTTGATATTGTTGATATTGTTGATATTGTTGATATTGTTGATATTGTTGATATTGTTGATATTGTTGATATTGTTGATATTGTTGATATTATCAATGAGTACTGGCCCCTGAGGTCTGTGAGTTTTGTGGTTTTAGAGCTGATGAACAATGGACAAGCAATGACCCTTTAAAACACGGAAACTATCCTACAAAATAATACGCATACTCAACGTCATATTTTGAACACTATGTGAATGTTTATGACAGCTCTAGTTATTATCCTCGAATCTTTAATTATTATTTCTATTTTTAAAAATAAATAAATAAAAGTTAACGGACGAACATTTTTAATGTTGTGTCGAAACTCAACATTCCCTCGGTAATAACTCAGGTGAA